>PITA01009334.1:0-78432 GCA_004023965.1 Spilogale gracilis
AAAAATAAAAAATAAATAAAATCTAAATCCCAAATGCATTTCTTCCTATTTTACGGGGCTCAGAAGTAGAGAAGAGAAGAGTTCTCCACTTTCTTTTGCTGAAGAGCTCTTAGAATGTGGCCACACTGATTTTAGCAAGTCTGTTGGGACCAGGAGTTCTTTGAAGAAAAAATTACTACTTGACTCAAGATATTATAAGTTGACCTACAAGTGGAGCAGTTAGAGATATCTGATGAGTCTGTGTTTTAGACACACTTTCAAACATGTAAGGCAAACATACACATGTGACTGGACCGATACCTCAAGTGAGATCATTGGATCACAGAGTTTGAATGGGAATTTAGAGAAAATGGCTATAAGAATCCATCTCAGGGCTCCTGGGTGGCTCAGTTGGTTAAGCGACTGCCTTCAGCTCAGGTCATGATCTCGGAGACCGGGGATCGAGCCCCTCATCAGGCTCCCTCCTCGGCGGAAAGCCCGCTTCTCCCTCTCTCGCTCCCCCTCCTTGCATCTTGCGTTCCCTCTCTCGCTGTGTTTCTCTCTGTCAAATAAATAAATAAAATCTTAGAAAAAAAAGAATCCATCTCACCCAGGTGATTTTAAAAAAAATGTGAACTTTTGTTTTTTATATTTCCTGGAGAAATTTTACAATCTATGAGAATTTAAAAACTTGAGACCAAAATGGGCTAGAAAATACTGGAGGGAAACCAAGAATTTAAAAGTTATTGGTAGGAAGATAATTGAGAGTCTTATTATGCAGATATTGCAGTAAAAGAACATTTGCTTTGGTGACTCATAATAGCGTTGGGCATTTGAAATGAAACCAGTGAAATGTTATGTAATGAGAAAACAACTGATCTCAGTTTTTATGTGCCCATTCTCATTGCCTGGAGTTTCTTCTTGTTAAGTAAAGTTCTTTACACCTTTGAAATAGATTGTGTTGCATCTCGGCAAAGTCATCGTTTAAAATAATTATTCCCATCACAAATGTAACATGGCTTTACAGAATACTTCTATGCAATTTTTTAAAGATTTTATTTATTTATTGGACAGAGAGAAACACAGCCAGAGAGGGAACACAAGCAGGGGGAGTGAGAGAGGGAGAAGCAGGCTTCCCGCTGAGCAGAAAGCCCGATGCGGGGCTTGATCCTGGGACTCCGGGATCATGACCTGAGCCAAAGGCAGTTGCTCAACCAACTGTGCCCCTATGTAATTTTATAATAATAATACAATACTGAGTTTGCTTGGAACACTGAAAAAATAAAACGATGTAATAAAAATAATAATAATACTGAGTTTGTATTTATAGTAACAAAATGTGATGATATATTTACAAATACATAAGAATCATAAGTAAATTTTTTATAATTTTTGGGCTATGTTAGACTTCTTAAATTGATTTATAGCAAACATGATTTTCTTCCTTTTTCCTATGGCTTTGAAGAGCTCTCTCAGATTTTATTTTATATAACTCAACTTAATTTTTAGCAGGTCACCATGTATTGGAGATAATAGAACTTTGTAGTTGTAGAGGGACTTGGTCATCATAATGTGGGGACTGAGGTTGAGTTTGCTTAAAGACTAGAAGCCAGATCTTTTTCTTTTAATAACTAAATTGCACATATCCAAAACTCTTAACCATGGCTTTTCAAATGCTTATGGAAATCTGTACCATAAAACTGCTACAGAAGGCTGAGTGATATACTAAAGGAGCAAAATAATGTATCAGTGACAATTTGAGAAAAGACATACTGCTTCTACATTCTTGTGTGTGTGTGTGTGTGTGTGTAAATACTACTGTAACAAAATTTGCAGTGATTTCCTGCAACTAGTGGCTAATAATTTATCAGAACTAACTTTTATGTACTGATACTTATTTTTCATATTAAGAAAAACAGCATAATTAACTTAAAGTTTGATTATGACCCCAGATCTCAACCCAGAGCATAGTTGTCCCAAACACTAATGTATGATATAGAATGGTGGAGCCTGATTAGCCAGCACTTCTTGACTGAAGAGACAAAATAAATTGTTCTAGAAACTGGTTAAGTCTGGTGGACCACACTTCTGTAGTCAAAGGAAAGGGAGAAGTAAGGTCGTTTTTCTAAGTAATTTAAGCAAAAGTGATTGTGGGTCAGGAGGCAAGAGGACACAAGAGAGAAGAGCAAAGTGCTGGGAGAAGATAAAGTAATCTGAATGATTTATTCGACCATTCCTGGTGCTTTAGCTTTGGAAACCTGGCTTAATATGGCAAATGGGCAGCATGTTAAATATCCTTTTGGACTCTCGGTCCATTTCAGTTTCCATCAAATTCCACAGCCTTCAGGGAAGGCCCATTCATTCAGGAGGTTCAACCAATCTATGCAGTGGGCACCATTATCCATGCCCATTCATTCTCTATTCGTGACTGGGAGATACTTGGTCAATATTTGCTCAGTATACTTTCAGTTATACAGTGTGAGCTAGATATCAGAAAATCCTTAAGCCAGGCACAGTTTGTCTTAGGCAATTTTCATAGCACTTCTTACTGTCTATTTATTAACAGTAGAAGACACATTATCTGCCCTGATCAGTGTATTGATTGCAAGTGAATACCGATTGTCTAACTCAGTGCCAGATGCATGAAAGGAGCCTGATACATATTTGTTGAAGGAATGAAAGAATAAATATCAGACACAGACACCCGCACACCCTTTTCCTCATTCTCCTTCCTCTTAAGGCCTGAGAAGCAGCAGCAAGGGACAGTGTCCATTTTCAGGCACATCTTTTGGGGTGAAGTTTAGACATGACTTTAGACCAGACACCTATCTTGGGATCATTGCCCTGGAGTCATGAGTCTACGATGGCAACTCTTTGCTCAAATGACTTCATCCATGTTCACTTACTAACGGGTGCATTTCCCTCTCAGTCACACCCACCATAATGACAGTGACTTAATTCAAGGTGGCACTGAGAAGCCACTTAGAGCCAGTTGCTTTCTCTACCCAGTTCACGGAATGGTCATTATTCTTGTGCACAACCGTGCACAACGTCCACCTATGTTGGGAACTCCTGAAGTTTCTGGGGTTTTTTCACTGGGTTTTTTTATAGTTACGCTTTCGTCAGCTGCATAAATTCCTAACACAGCTCATGGTCTAGGAGGAAATAATCTTAAGGAACCATTTCCTGAAAGGTTATGATTCATTTGACCTATCACTTCCATTCTCCAATCCAGGTAACGGTACTGCTCCCAGGAAGGTGTTAGGACCCTCATCTCCACATAGGACAACTAAGACTCCGAGGGTTTCAGTAACTTCCCTAGAGTCAAACAAATATAAGAGCCAGGACTAAAATCCAGATATCTAACTCCAAAACCCTTGCCCTTCCCAGTGCAAGGCATACCATTCCCAGAGCACGGATGCCTCCCTGCTGGCTGTTTTTATGACATGGTTACATCCTAGGTACTCAGGGAGTAAAACAACATTTACAATGTAGTTGTACTCAGAGAGCTTGTATCTTGGCCATCCTTGGCATGCTCTGTGATTGGACACTTAAGATATAGGCCAACACTTACCACAATATAAGGACTCAATAAACATTATACTGTTATGTAAAATCCTAATTAATTACTGGAGACAGCAGCTGTGTCAGGAACCTGAGCATAATCAGAACTATCTGGATAGAATTATATTTTGGTAAGGAAGCTCTGGGCTGTCATTCAAATAGACCTCTAACTCAGGATGACTGTGGGAAGAAGCCAGCTCTGGTTACTGTTATCAATCCCACAGGGTTTCTTAATCACAGCTGCTGAGTAGAGATCCCCATGGTGATTTTGCAATGCAGAGGGAACATCGCCCCAAACCCATGATCTTGCAAGTCCAAGGCTTTGATTCTATACCCCATCTGAAGATTTGATCATCACTTCCTGAAGGGGAGTGTCAAACCCTTGCTCTTTGCTGGCACAACAAGCATCCTTCGCTGGAGAAGAAAACAAACCTTAAAAATAGATGACTATCCAACGTTAGCTTCAAGGCTTTTAACTGAAGAACAAGCACAAAAACCACAGACAAACTTGTACCCAGATGCTGGCTAAATTCTCGTGACCTCTTTTAGAGGCAGAAGTTTTGAACCAATCTCTAGTTTTAGAATAGTTCTAGATTCACAGGGAAGTTGCAGAGAGAATACAAAGAATTTCCCTCCACCCCCACTCCTCACCCAGCTTCCTCCGATGTTAACCTCTTATATTACTATGGCTCATTTGTTACAACTATGGAAGCATTTTCCACCTGGTAACAAAAATCCGAGCAAACGATGGGTTTAACAGAAGGGCAGTGATGGGCAGAGCCTCTTGCAGGGAGTTTAAAAGAAAGGCAGAAAGGAAAGAGTTCAAAATAAGAGTGACTGGGAAGTGCACCGGGTGGGAAGGAAAGCCACAAAGCAAAGAAGCTAAGGGTAAGCAGAATTCAAGTTGACTAAAGAGCTACATGGAGAAATGAAATCCTGACAGCTACCTCACACCATACCCATGAAGTCCATTCCAGTCGACTTTAGATACAAATGAAGAAAAAAAAAATAATAAAACTAAAAAACTGCTAGACACTAGCCTAGAAGAGTTCCTTGGTTTTGGAGTGGTACAGATTATTCATTATGTATGTATGTATGTATTATTTTAGAGAGAGCACACAAGCAGTGGTTAGGGGGAGAGGAAGAGAGAGAGAACCCAAGCTGGCTCCACCCCAGTGCCAAGCCCTATGTAGGGCTCCATCTCAAACCCTAAACCATGACCTAAGCCAAAATCAAGAGTCTTGGATGCTCAGTCAACTGAGCCACCCAAGTGCTCAGAGGTATAGATTTCTTAAATAAAGTTTAAAAAATATTAATAGTTTGAACCTCATTGAAATTAAGAACTATTGTTTATCTGAAGACACCATTATAAGAATGGAGAGAAAACATTCCTAGTTCATGTATTTGGCAGAAGAATTATATTCAGAATATAGAGAGAGCTCTTGCAAATCTATAAGGAAAAGGCAAGTCAAGTTTCTACAAAATGGACAAAAGACTGCTATAAGCACTTCACAAAACAAAGAGAGCCATGTGGCTAAAATAAACATCTCAACTGCTCAATCTCATTATTCATCAGGGAAATAAAAGTTAAAAGCACAGCATGATACTGTATATATCTCCCCAGAATGACAAACTGTTTCAAAACTGAGAATTCAGAATGAGGAGCAACTGGAACTCCCATGCACTTCTGGAGGAAATGTCAATTGGTTTAGTACTTCGGGATACTGTTAGACTGTAACTCCTAAGCTGATTGTACATACGATCTGTGATCCAGCAATTCCACGCCTAGGAATATACCCAACAGAAATGTGTGCACGCATGTATAGAAAGAAAGCTTTGTAAGAGGCATGCAACACGATTCCCAAAGTCAAAAATAAACTCAAGTTGGAAATAAGCCAAGCATTCATCAACAGTAAAATGCACGAATAAGCTGTGGTTTATTAGCACAATTAATGAAAATAAACCGCAGCTACACTGCACAATAAGAATGAATCTCACAAACGTAGGGCTGAGTGAACAAAGCCAAACAAAAAAAGTACATCTTGTATGATTCCATTTACATTAAGTTCAAAAATGGGCAAAACCAATGTATTTTGGTGGTAGTCAGACCTGTGGCTGCTTTGGGCAAGTAATGACTGAGGGACATGAGATTCTAGTAATATTCTAGTTTTTGATCCAATGGTTACTTGGGTGTTTTCACTTGGTAAAAATCCGTCAAGCTGGGCACTCACGATCTGTGTGCTTTTCTGTGTGTATTTGTAGAACCTGAATGCTAGGGTCAGAACATGATGGTAATTTTAAACTTTTTTGATGTTTTCTAAAGAAATGATTGAAGTATTATTATATGATATTCTCGTAAGGGATATTTCAGCCAGAATTATTAACCCAGCAAGGACAAAATGGAAGGAGGGATTCATATCTGCATGAAAGCTATAATTCCGGGGAGAAGGCATTTTAATTATTAATTAAGCTTATTCTTTATGCCTGGACAATGACCTCCAGCATCTCCTTGATGGACTACAATGAGTCTTTTAAACACTTTGCTAGATGTTTCACCTGGCTTGCTTAGATTGTGATGGATATTTTAAAATTCACCTTACAGGGAAAAGTTGACTCATGCAATTTTCTATTTCCTCATAATTTCAGGGTTCTGCAATTTATCTGAGAACACAGAGAATTCGCAGAAATACAAGAAAACGCTGCCCCAAATTGCGCTGTGCTATTTACTTGCCCATAGAAATCTCTCGTCATAAGACCATTTGCTCTTGCATTTCGGTCAGAGAGAATATGGACAGCTGTTTCTTCTCAGAAATTTATAAAACAAGCCTAAAGAGGACTTGGCAGTTTCCTAAGTAACTTACCTGTTGAATGTTCTCCTAATGGAAAAGTTTGCAAACCCAGTTTTTAGAGTCATTTCCCCTGGGACTGGCTAGCCAACGTATTAAGCTTTCTGGAAAATGGTACCGGGCAATCAAGGCCAAAACAGCCTACTTGACAGTAAGAATGGGCTGTGGTGTGCTTGTGGTTGGAGAGGAAGGGCAGTTGCTTCCCTAACCGCCCACCCCACAGCTTTCTGATAAATGTGTCATCTGGTATCATCCCATGTGAAGCCCCCAAAATGCCTTGACCATGCGTGTTAAATGGAAGAATAGATTGGGGCAGAGAGCAAGTACCAGAAAATGGGGGTTGGTGCTTCTTCTTCTGCCCCATTTTCCTGGAGGAAATGACTCCTTATGTCTAAAGCTCATCTCTTCCAACCACCATGCCTTTAGAAGGACCATGACGTTGGAGTCTTAAATGTTGCCTATGTACATGGAGGGAGGCCCAGAAAGTTCTCTCCCCAATTTCACAAGCAGCAAGAATCCCATTAAAGCATTGGAGAACAAGATTACTTTGTAAGCTAGATTTTAAACATAAAAACTTGTCAGTTGTGTCTTCTCAAGAAACACATGTACACACACATCCTTGGGGTGATTCATTTACTACATATCGGGTTACCCCGATGCACTGAAGAGTCTGCAACTATCCTTGGGGTGTTATTTGAAGACTGAGAAGGACATCCAGTCACAGTTCCAGAAATAACCCCCACTAATGTCTTCTAGTGAGAGGATTGGCTCCAGAGAGCCTTCTCCTGGGGTAAGCATGCCAGCCAGAGGGAGGAGGTCACACTTACTCATCAGCAATACCTTCCCCATTAATAGGATGGATTGTCCCAGCTTAGCTAGCTGCCACTTGTCATGAGGAAGGATAGGCAACTTCTATTGGAGCTGGGGCAGACTCTAGCAGAACCAGGAACTGGGACACCCTTGGGAAAGCTTTGTAGAACAGATGTCTCCTTCATGATTTTCCATGGGCTGATTCCAGATACCCATTTTAAGTCCATCAAGTAAGTAAGAAATAATCCTGAAATATACTCTTAAATGCTTAGTATGAAAAGGTAGAATCCATCATCTTTGTGTTTAATGCAAGTAAATTAACCAGAAGCCTTTGGAATCAGTTCAAGCATGGCAGGGCTGGGTCCCTGGTTGGTTTATAGAATTGTAGGGTACCTCTGCTTTTCTGTTTTATGTTCTCAGAGATACACCTCTCGTGTATGAAGCCCGTAGGCACCTTTATCCTACCATGCTACCATACAAATACAGTCCACTCTCTCTTCTGCATTTCCAACCACAGCCAGTCCCACTGGGTTCCTGCCAATCCCGTGCCTGCTCTGGGTGGAGGAGACAGGCTGCATGAAGGGACACTGGGCTTGACCCTGCGGACCATTTAGGCACTCATTTTCCCATACATGGCCATTAGCGGGTGGAAACTCCTGAACGAAATTCAGTACCATAACTGAATATGCAACAGCTCTCTGGTCCACCCACATTTCACGATTTTTATTCCTAATCTCAGGCTGCCTTTGTCCGGCAGCTAGCAAGCTCCTGAGTTACCGCTGCTCTCTCTCCTGGGCCAACATCATGGGAGAGGGATGCCAGAGTAGATGAAAAACAATATGATTCTTAAGAAGAAATTGAGGTCAATAATACACATTTAAAAACCGGCTATACCAGTCTTCTGTTATACAGCCTCGTTTGACGCCCCATTAACATGAGTTTCTAAAAACCACATAGAACAGGCTGGATTAAATATATTCTACTTTGAGTTTTGTTTTGTTTTTATTTTGCTGATGGGTCAGCTGATCCTGAAATAGGGTAGCTTGCCAAGACTTGGGGCAGGTAAAAAAAAGGAACCTGTATTCATTCGTTCAGAAACGATTTCTTTTTTCAGTGTTCCAAGATTCATTGTTTATGCACCACACCCAGTGCTCCATGCAACACGCGCCCTCCTTAATACCCACCACCAGGCTCCCACATCCCCACCTCCCTCCCTTCCCAAACCCTCAGTTTGTTTCTCAAGAATCCATAGTCTCTCATGGTTTCTCTCCCCCTCCGACTGACTTGCTCTTCCAGGGCCTGGGCCCAGGGAGGGCCTGCCTTGGTCAGAGCTGCAAGTTCAGCACTCGGTACGGTCTCTGGCATTTAGGGAGGTATTAAAATCCCTCCTGAAAAATTAGCACCATGCTCGGTGATGAAGAAGTAGGTGTTCTCACAACGTTGAGTCTAGAGGCAGAGAAATACTCTGAGCTGAATTGCCAAGCTTTCCTCGGGGGATAAATAAATAAATAAATACACAAATCACCAGGATCAGGAGACCTGGATGCCAAACCTGCTTCTGCCACAAACCAGTATTGTGCCTTCTGACCCAGTTAGCAAGAAAGGTCTGGTTTTCCTTTCCCAAAAATAAGAGAGTGTTCGCTCCCATAAACCCAAAGAGCCCAGCTAAGCTGTTCTGACTGCGTGGGAGAGGTTGGGCCCCAGTATATTTAGTGGCTTTTCTGCTCTCTGGAGCATTCGGACCACTTGCAGGATGTGAGCCAGCGGATGCAATGCGGGCCTGGGAGCCGAGGCCGGTGTGTCCCGAGGCCGGTGTGTCCCGAGGGCAGTGTGTCCCTCTCCGAGGGAACCAGGGGCTGCCTGCTGCGGGAGCCTGAGGGAGGCCTTGGCAGGAAGGAGTATGTAAGCGCTCTGCAGAAGTGTTGGGGGAGGTGAGATGTTTTCCATCTTTCTGCAGCTCCGTGTTGCTGGGCAGCTGTGTGCTGGCTGTCCTGGTAGTTAACGGGCAGGGCAGGTCCCAGACTGTCCACCCCCAGCCACAGCTGCCCCTGGGAGGACTGTCTGCAGCCTCTGGCCCCTGGAGGCCGCCCAGGGCTGTTCCGAAGGTGGGGGAAGGCACGCGTTTCCCCACCTGCATTGTCTTCTCAGCATCTTCCCTTTGCTGCTGCCCCTGGAGAGGAGACCACTGCAGAGACACAAAATACTAGAGGAGGAGGGTGGCAGGGTCCCAGCTTGTCCCCAAGGGCAGGCTAGGATGGGGTGAGACCCGTGCCTTCCCTCCTACTAGCGTTGAATCACTCCGACCTAATTGAAAATAAAATAAGAGCTTGCTGTTCTTGTACCTCTGCCCGACTAATGCCCCCCCATAAAGCTGAGTATACGAGGCATGTTCCAAAAGCAACAACACTGTGCTTGTTAGGAATTCAGCCCTTAATTTTTCAGTGGAGTGCTGTGTGTGCCCCATCGTCTGATGCCTAGCACCTCTCTTCCAAAATTGAATTTTTGTCCCAGCTTGCCAAATGAGCCTATTAGCGACAGCATCAGGAAGTCCTGAAATCTCCCGGTTACTGAAGGGGGGGCATTAAACAAACAGAGCAAATCAAGGTGATCTCTGGATCTGATTCCTGGTGGGCATTTTTTACAGTTCAGTTTCCCCGTTGCTGAAATTATGACCAATCGTCATAATTTCCAAAATCGAAGCTGAAATGTGTCACAGATGGAGCAGTTATGGTCATGGTGTCTTTCCAGCAGTCGTGAAACCTATGAAGAACATTAAATTTTCACCCGGACAAGAGTTAGGGCTAGCCATGTCATCACTCAAAGCCGTCACTTCAGTTCCCCTGCAGGATTCATGGCTGACAGCTGCAGAAATCTTTGAAAAGAGCCCCAGAATTAGAGCTAAACACACAGACGTACCCCTCACATGGGCAGACATACCACGGAGCACTAAATCTATAGCAAAACGGACAAGAAACTGGAAACGAGGCAAAGCAAGAGCCGGGGGGGCGGGGGGGTGGATCTTTAGTTCAACTGAGCAGTACACACCCAGGTTAGACGTGGAAGGACAGGCGGGGGAACTCACTTTAATCTCAGAAGAAACGAGCGTAGCTGTTTTGTGTCACCTACATTTAATGATACGTGATGCAGATTTGCACGTGCCACAGCCTCTGTTGTGTTGTTGTTGTTGTGTTGTTGTCGCAGGCTCCACACCCAGCATGGAGCCCAGATCAAGACCCCAGCAGAGATCAAAGTTAACCAACTGAGCCACCCAGGTACCCCCAGCCTCTGCTGCTTTTAAGAAAAGACACCCACAGCGCTAGTTTGGATAGCCATCATCATAAATAAGAGGCAGGTAGTCAGAAAATTTGGGCTCAAATTTATGGGCCGGTTCTGCAGTTCATCCACATGCTGACTTTCGCCCGAGGGCTCCCTGGTGTGTGTGGAAATAGCTCCGCAGAAACCATACAACGGATCCCACCTTTACTTTATACTTCCGAAAACGTGGACACTAAAAAATTTGCCTGGATCTTCCTATTCTTTGCGCCTGTCATCTGCTATTTTTACAAAGTTTCGTTGTATGTCTAGCCGACTTAACATACATCCACATAGGTCCAGATGGAGGGAAGAACAGAAAAAGAAGAAATGGAGGAGGGAAAGAAACAGAGACAGAGAGAACAAGTCTCTGTTTCTCCATTTTTGTTTTGATCTTTCTGGAAAACCACTTTTCTTTTTTGTAACAAGTCTGCCTACTTTTATTCGGGGATGATTGGCACTAGAAATAAAAAATTAAATGTCTTGCATAACTGGAGATGACTTCAAAAAGTGATTTATATTTGTTTTAATGTCAACGGCCACCAGAGAGAAAGGAGGATCATTTGCAAAAAAAAAATCGCAGGTCTAAAATGTCTAACAGCATTGAGCAGAGTGTACTTTTCCGAGTGTGCTTTTCCGAGCTGGCGAGGAACCTTGTGTTGTGTTCAGAATATACTGTTGCACAGTCAAGTTGAAGGGCAGGCAGACCGGAGTGCTGTTTGGAAAAGTGAAAGTACCCACTTGAAAATTATTTTAATGATTATATCAGAGTACCGCTGGAGGGCAAAGACAGTCGGGTCTAAGACTAATTTTATAATATATATAAGATGGCTCTCATATGTTTTTTCAAAATTATTCCTCTTTTTTGCTCGGTAATTATTTGTAAATTTCATGAAGAAATAATTTTTATTTAAATTATTTTAAAGAAATAATTTTTAAATAAATATTTTTAAATAAACATTTCTTTAAATTAAATAAATTTTATAAAGAAAATTTATGAGAAGTCATCTTCCAATAACAACATCCAAGTCACTTCGATCGATCGCACCCTCTGATCTGTTTTCTCTGTTGGACTGTATGAAAAATCAGATGCTAACACTGTGAATATGTTTGTGTCCCAAATCAGTGATTTTTATGATATTTGAATACTGGACTTTATAGGTTGGAAATAATACATATGCTATTTATTTTCTACATGGCACTACAAAATTAGCCAGTCAGCATGCTTTGTAAAAAAACGCATAACATGAAAGAGGAAGACCTCTGGGACATGGGGCAAAAGTAGAAACAGACCCTGTCCTTTATAGTAAATGTGAAAATACTTTTTTTGTGTGCCAACGAAGCATTACTCACAAGATAGTTTCAGAGCTGTCACATTTGAGATACATTTCACGTTTTGTCCCCACCTTGCGTTTTCCCTCAAGGTATGATAATTTAAGAATGAATGTCCAGAAAACATTATATATATTCAGAGTGGCCATGAAATGAGGTGTCAGAAACCACATCCCCTGGATTCTCCTTGAGATGCATGGCTTTGTTCCCCAGTTTTTACAAATTATTTTTCTGAAAATTTCCTTTTAGGAAAAGTTAACAGGTGCGAAGAGTGTCACAAAAAGAGAACCTGGTCATTCAAAGCAAGTGATCAAGAAGTTTCCTGGTGAGACAAGAACAGGGAAGAGAGGGTCTTCTAGCCCTATGAGCGCATTTGTTGGTTCTCTGTACAGCTGTTAATCTCCAGCCCAGGCTACATGGGGACGGGGGCTCCTTGTTTCCCGGCAGGAGGTCTGCCCCCAGCTCCATCCCTCCAAGTGTGGGTCAGGACCAACTCAGGGGCGAGAGAGCACCACAGACTCGATGGGCACTGACTCACCAGGCAGACTCAGCTTCCGTGTTTCTCCCGCTAAGACTTCTCTTACAGCAGAGCACAGAGGAACGGCTCTACCCTCCTAGCGCTGCCACTCGACTGTGTCTTTTGCCATCGGATTAGGTTTACACAGCGACCTGTGATCACAGTCTGACTTTACAGAACGACCACTAGAGAAGACAGCTGGTTGCTTTGTTCACTTGAGGAGGTTGCAGTTTAGATGAGCAGGTGTATTTCCAAGAGAGGTTTGTGACCGTAGCCACTCGGGTGTGTCCTCTCGTCTCTTCTGCCTGTCCTGTGTCTCAGACTCCAAGAGCAAAAGGACAGAGAAGGTAGCTCAGAAGTTTGTTTGAGGTTAGGGCACTTTATTTACTTGCGGTTACTGCTCTGTTTAAACCCACAGGCAGAATTCATTTCATTAGTGGCAGGTGAATATATTCTCCAAGTGGGTTTTAATTTTCAGGTGATTTCTCAGACTTGGTATCAAATAAAATACAGACCAGGCTTTAGAATATGCTTTAGTAGACCTAATTTCTGAATCGTTAATGAATTTCTTCTTATTTTTTTTTTAAAGATTTTATTTATCTGACAGAGAGAAACACAGCCAGAGAGGGAACACAAGCAGGGGGAGTGAGAGAGGGAGAAGCAGGCTATCCACCCAGCAGGGAGCCCAATGTGGGGCTCGATCTCGGCTCTCTAGGATCATGACCTGAGCCGAAGGCAGTCACTTAACCAACTGAGCCACCCAGGCACCCCTGTTAATGGATTTCTAATTCATTAATGAATCGTTGCTATAAAAGGAGATGGGAAATCAAGAAGGCGTTCCTTGTTATTGATTTGCCGACTCCTGATGGTTATTTAAACTCTGTTATGTGCATCTATGTGCACATACCATGTGGGAAAGGTCAGGTTCAGTCATATGGTATTGTACTTTCTGCCTTCAAAATGTTCCCTGATTCTTAGAAAGAAAAGAACATACACACAGCTTTGGGTCCAGCCATGTGATGTTATTTCCTACAGTCTGTGGATTATAAATTGCCAAGAAAATTAGCAACACTGTTAAAAATAACAATGATTTTGTTACTCTGAAGGTTCCTGACCTTGAGAAATACAGTCTTTGGGGGCAGGGACCAAAAAAAATTTTTTTTCTCTTGTCCAATCTGCATGGCCTTTGGATGTAATTGATACACCACTACATTTCACCCAAAAGTGCTCTACAAAGAATTTATCTAAATGTGGCCTCTTCATTTAATGCCATCTGCATCTTTTTAAATCACTCAGAAATACTCCCCAAGATAGTTAACCTCTGCTATCCTAGCATTTTTCAATTATCTAGCTGAAGCCCAAGAATATATTTATAGAGTACACAGTTATTAAAGGGTTAAGGCCGAAAAAAACGTCTGAAGAAAATCAGCTTAAATATGTTGTACAACCAAACATGTTATTGCGGGTATGGGAGTTAGGCTATGATAATGAATTTCAGACTCAAGTATTTTCTTTGATTGTCACACAAATATGTGAGGAGCCTAAGGTTTGCATTCAGGGTTCGGCTCGGAGGTGGTTGCATTTCATTACCAGAGGCTAATTGTATGAAAACTGTATTCACATCCAGAAATCCTGATATGACAAAGGGGGGCTCGGGGGAGAGGGAGAATTCTGGAGACCCAGACACCCTATGTGGATGATTATTTAAAAGACGAAGGATTAGTAGTAGCCATTGGTGTTTAAATACTTTTTGAATGGTGGCCCAGAGATTAATGCAGGTCTCCAAATCACACCTGTCTGCAGTTAATTCCCTGTCCGTGGACCCCTTACTTCCAGGGACCTCGATAGTCTTTTCCGGAAGGATATGGAGATCGCTCCGGAGGTCCATGAGAGTTCTCCGTTAGATCATTAAGTATGTCAATAATGTTCAACAATCCAACCGGAAGAAAATATGCTATTAATACGCTTCTTCCTGAGTGCTTGTTTATTGTAATCATTCATCACCATAAGCCTGAGCGTTTACTTAAAAAAATTATTTTTTTTAAATTGGCCGAGATGCTGCGGCTTGGTTAAATACCGCGCAGTACATGAACGCGACAAGCCTAAGAGAAAGATGGGCATGTTGCCTGATAAAGAATTACAGTAGAAGTGAAAGGCTGACCTACAGTCAGGGAATGTTAATCATTTTTACACCAAAGTGAGTGTAACGTTTCTATAGGGAAATTACTTCAATCTGGTCAGTGCAAGGAGCAGTTTGTATAATCGGATTGCAAATAAGGTTTGATCACATTCCAGCTTAATCTACTCTCTGAGCACCATTTACGGCACTAAATCAAACCCAGGGAAGCTGCCGGCGTGGTTTTCCAGTCATTACACCCAAGGGGCAGGGACTCGGTAATAAACAGCAAATAAATTGAAGCACTGAGTTGCCTGCTACAGGGCATTTCTAATTATCCTCCAGTTTAGCTGGAAATTGTCATGCTCTCATCACAGCCTATTTTAACTGCGGCAGAATAGGAGTGATACTTTTAGGCTGAATTAATTGAGAATATAAGGAAATGCAGCTTGTGCCTCTGTCCCCCCCCTTCTCCTGCACCCCCAACCACCTCCCATCCCTGCCAACTGATGGTAGGCATTTAAGAAAACCTGAGCAAATGGTTTATTCTGCCTTCATCTGTCTCCCTCCTCTTTGAAGGAATCAAAAATGTAACAACAGCACGCCTCGTTTATTTCAATTACAGCCCCGAGAAGCCACCAGAAAGGACAGTATTAATAAAGATAACTTGCAAGTCCTCCCAAATGGGTGGGCAAAGTAGTGACGGCTGGTCCCATCCCCGAACAGCCGGGTTGCAAGTTGAGTTACCAATATGTGGTCTCACAAGACAGAATCTTCTTGGGTTAAAAAAAGTAACTCAGCTAGCGGGGCCCCGTGGTTGCCTCCCAACTACCGCCACCATAGACTCACCGCACTGTCCTGGGAGCAGAATCAGTAAGGCTGCCGTCCGGATGATCTTAGCAACCTGGGCAAGCTGCTGGTTGGGTTTTGAGCACCTTAAGAAATATGCACTTGGGTATATTCTGTTTTGTCGTGAGCCCTGGGAAGGGTTGGGGTCCTATGATTCCTTTGAAATGTGAGGTATTAAAGCCATGCTTTTTGCAAAATTACAAGAGATTTTGAGAATTTAAGATTTAAGAGAATCATTCCTTCTTCAAGTTCAAAGGCTATGACTCCAAAGTAATGTGCATTGAAATGGCTGTTCTTGGCTTCCAAGCAAACTAAGTAGTGCCTAGGCGGTCTTCCCAAGGGGGCAGGCACTTGTCATCCTTTCTGACTGAGCGTTTTAAAGCGAGATGAGAACAGAGAGCATGACCTCGCATGGAAAGCAGAAGGTTCTAAGCTACTCAAGGTCCGCTTCCATCCACTCCCATCAACTTCTGCCTATTTTCCTACCATTAAAGTTTTTAACATGATTTTATTGGCTCACCTGGGAATCTCAGGATCAAGGGTGAGTAACATCCTATATTCAGGAAGCTCTCTGACTTCACTCCCTATCAGGCAGCACAGCTCACGCTTTCCAGCGGAGCAGAATACAGCCAGTCGTGTGGGGGTGCTGCGGGGGGGAGCTGGGGAGGCGGGGTTCTCTCTCCACTCCACCCAGCATAACGTGGGAACAGGAGGAAATTCTCTCCCACCAAGGCAAGGCTTTGCACAGCAGTCTCGTGCGATCTAAGATTGTCTTCCGCTGGTGGATTTCCAAGTAGCTTTCATCGTGTTTGTATATTTTCCAAAATGTGGACATGCAAAGCATATAGATGTTTTATTATCTGCTGTTTTTAACAACAAAGAATTTCTCCACGATGCATTCGTTGCAGGCGGTAAGAAAGCAATGTGCCCTACAGCTTCTCTCTTTGGGGACTCAGAGGTGCAATCGTGACTCCTGGCCTCCCTACCTCCCAGCTCCCCTCCCCGCCCCTGAAGTGGGAGGTGAGTTGATGACCGGAGTGTTGTCACAATGGGGCTCCTGTTAAAAGGGAGTCCTTGGCATAAGTCCTTGTTTTTGAGGGCTGTCATGGAGGCCCTCAGTAATACTAACGAAACTCCTGGTGATGGGGGGGGGGGGGCAGGGGATAGAAGAATTCTCTGCCAGGGACACCGAACTACCGTATTTTAAGAAAGGTGCAGAAATTGAAAGCCCGCTTGTGGTGTTAGGCAAGATGACCTCCGTTTAAGCATATTAAGACCATCTGGACCTCGAAAAGAGAGGAAAAGGTCTACTTAACGAAAGGTTTCTCTCTATAGAAAGGTCATCCACAGAATCTCTTTAAATAGGCACTTCCGTTGGTAGAAGACACCC
Organism: Spilogale gracilis; assembly: GCA_004023965.1. Classification (NCBI taxonomy): domain Eukaryota; kingdom Metazoa; phylum Chordata; class Mammalia; order Carnivora; family Mephitidae; genus Spilogale; species Spilogale gracilis. The sequence continues at coordinate 16,716 of PITA01009334.1, forward strand.
TTACAAAGCCTGTGCTGCCCCACCACAGCCCAAGTCACTTGGACGGGTTTGTTGACTCGGTTTCCTTATCTCTAAAGTCAAGGGTTCATAATGTTCACTTCACAGGGTTACTATGAGTGATAAAACTAAACAGATACAAATCAAAACCACCAGGAGATACCACTTCACTCCCACCAGGATGGCTATTAACAAAGGACGTGGAAAAAACAAAACCTCCATGCAACTGCTGGAGCTCTAACTTGAAGGTGCCGTGGGCAATCATTTGGCGATTCCTCTGAAAACAGAACATAGAATTACCATACAATCCTGCAATTCCATTCCTAGGCATATCTCCAAAAGAACTGAAAGCAGAAACTCGAGACAGATAGATACTTACACACCTATGTCCATGGTAACGTTATTCACAATAATCAAAAGGAGGAAGCAACTCAAATGTCTATCAGAGAATGAATGAACAAACGAAGTGTTGTGTACACGTACAGTGGAATATTACTCTGCCCGAAAGAGGAATGCAAAGCTTACTCATGCTAGGACACGAATGAACCTTGAGGACATTATGCTAAGTGAACTAAGCTAGACACAAAAGGACAAATGTTGTATGATTTCCCTGTGAGAGGTTTCTAGAATGGTCGAATTCACAGAGACAGAAAGTATGGAGGTGGTCACCAGGGGCTGGGGAGGGAGGGATGAGGAGTTACCATTTTATGGGTACAGAGTTTCTGAGTGGAATGATGAAAAAGTCCTGGAAATGGGTATTGGTGATGGTTGCAAAGCATAGAGAATGTTCTTAACACCACGAAATTGTACACTTAAAAATGGTTATTAAAGGGCTGAATCTTTGTCTATTTTATACAATAAAAAAGGCCAAAAAGTACTAAATTGATTTTTAAAATAGCCTCTGGGACGGACATTCCATATATGCTATTAGATTCTGAATCCTTTGACTTCTACAAAATAACGGCTTGCCCAAAATTTCAAGACCTCCCGTTAGGATGCTCACCTTCAGCGGCTGTCACCTCTGGCAACACAGCGGAAGCTGCTGGGGCATTTTTTTAAATGCTAGAGGGCAGCCTGGGAGTGATGTCAGTGATGGTTACCCCAGGGCACTGCGCCAGTATTTCCATCTTCCGTGTGTGCCGTGGTGTACAGACATTCGGAAGTATTCCCCGGGGGGGAAGTCCTTTTCTGTGATGAGCAGGGATGGGCCTTCGGCTGTCCACCTGCTGGTGACCCTCTAAGGGCTAACCTTGGAAACTAATATTTATGGAGAATTTATAATCTGTCTGGGTACACATACCAGACCACTGAATGTTCTAGGAATCCCATTTTACCGATGAAGAAACTGACACTCAGAGAGACTCAGTAGGCAGCCCAGGTTACCTGTGATAGAACGGGTATGTGGCTTCACCTGAATTCAAGTCTGGTCTGACTCCAAAGCCTTCTTCGGTTTTCCTGCTCCCATCGTCCTCAGCTTTCTTGTCCCTGGCCCTAGCACTTGTCTCGTGATGCAAGCAAAACTTCAAAGTGAGCTAGAACCAAACCCCAAATCCTGGCAGGGCCGGCGCCCAACCTCCCCACTTGTTCTTCCCGAAGCCCTTGTGCTATTTCTCGTGTCTGGGTCACAGGCATAAGACTCCATCCCAAACCAGTGCCAACCCCAACCCTGCTGCCCTTTTCTAAGACAACTAGAACTGGATCACCCTGAAAAGTGAACCTGAATGTCCCCAAGACCCCAGGAGCTCTAAACTCTCATCTGCTTTGCCTGATACATCCCATCTGGCTCCCGTTAGCACCAGACTGTCTAGTGAATATGTTTACTTACCTCCAGTTTAATGAGCATTTCTCATTTGCTGACAACATACACTACGGTCATTAATTTAATGGGGTTCTAGATATATATGCTCCTGGAGCAGCCTGGACAGAGGTGACATTGACTTCGGTCTGGAAAGTTAGTCCAATGTACTGCTTAGGGCAGGATGATAGGCGTACCTCGCACAACTAACTCCACACCCACCTCCATATCGTACCATCCTTTTCTAGGTGTAGATTTTATCCGATTCATCAGAAACCTGGATGAAGCTTGCAAAAAGGTAGAGGAGAGACCTCTCAACACATCAAGGTGAAACTCACCTACCCAGCTCGCCCGGGGAACAGAAGCACCCATTGTAACAGCCATGTTCATTGGGCAATGGGCCCAAGAGAGCCTTAGAAAAAGTCACCTTTGAGAACTAACTTTCCCAGGGTACTTTTGTCTCAAGCATTTGACTGAAGCTCTGTGACCTCTGGGTCTGACCAGGTCGTTGTCCCCTGGGCCTGCCGGCTGAGTTCTTGTTGCCATCCCCGGGTATATGTTTGAGTCATGGTATTTACTAGAAGTTGTTCTCGTGCCTCTCCAGAGGCCTGTCTTCTCGAGCACAGACAGCAAAGACAGTCTCCTGGACTGAGCGGAGAATCATTCAGCATCAGCATGAGTAACAGCTTCACTTTATACCTGGAAATGCAGAGAACACCCGTTGTGGGACCCATTGTGTCCCCACCCAAAGATGTGCTGAAGTCTCAACCCCAGGAACCTGGGAATGTGACCTTACTGGGAAGTAAGCGAATTGAGGTAGGGTCACTAGTGTGGGGGCCCAATAAGACTGGTTTCTCCTCAAAACAGGAAAAGGCCCCATGGAGGAGGGGACACAAGGGGACAAGGCCACAGGACCATGGAGGCAGGGCCTGAGGGCTGCGAAGAGGAGCCAAGGAATGCCAAGGACAGATGGCCCCACCAGAAGCTGGAGGAGCCGTGGAAGGATGCTTGCCCGACTCTCAGAGGGAGCATGGCCTAGGCGGGTCAGTGCTTGAGATTTTGGCCTCCGGAGTCCTGAAGGAATCATCTGTGTGGTTTGAAGCCCCCCAGGCTGATGTACTTGCTTGCAGCAGCCCTAGCAAAGCGCTACACTACCCTTTTCTTCAGAGTCCCTTTGGCTTGGTTTCTGCATTAGAAGTATCTACATGTTGTCCATACGCTGTTCCATATTGTGCTCTTTCTTTTGGTCTTGAGGCAAATTAATTAACATGATACAGAAAGGGGAGAATACAGATGCTGAAGCCCTCACTTTAAGCCCTCATATTCCTTTGTGCTCCATTATTGCACCAAATTATTTAATTGGGTCTCTCTGATTGTGCTCAGACACAGAAAAGAACACAGTCTATTGTGAGACGCCCTACAACCATAATGCAATATCAAATTCAATTCCCATCCAAGTGCTCGCTGCTAAAAGCCTGCTCTGTGGCTGCAGATTAATGAAGATCTGCATTGAGCAAAGTGGTGGTCGTAGAGACATTATTTTCCTCCAATAGAAGGCCTATTCTTGAAGAACAATAAAAGCATAGAGAAGCGTTAGTCTGCTTATGGATAGAAATAAATCAAAATGAATAAGAGGGTTGATGGAAATAGTCTGAAAGCAGCAGAGTGCAATTCTGAAAATATTGTTTTTGTTTTCTGAGGACATTTCCCCTCCTTCCCCCACCCCACCCCTCACGCCCCACCCCCAGACCCTCGTAAAATGCTGCTGGTGCAGGATCAAAAGCTGTGGCGTGAAGGACAAATCTGAAAATTTAAAAGCCAGTTATAGATAATCAACATTTTATAAATGCAATCCAGGCCAGCTTTGCTGTTTCTACTCACAGGGGGGAGGCAGAGGGAGAGAGCTTTGGTGTAAATTTGGGCTGGGGGGGCTAGGCTTGGAAGCCACACCCAAGAGGGAACCATTGTAAAGATGACCAGCGGTACTGTGTGGATTTTGGCAATTACATGCCAGGTGGATTCTTGGTTCTTTTTTGCTCCCTTTCCCCTTGGATGGTTGGGTTTTCTATTCTTTTCCCTTCCTCCTTCCATCCCAATATCCCTAAGGGCCTTTTGCCTTGAGATGGCCCATTCTCCCCTCCCTGCCCTCATCCTAATTTTAAACCCCATCCTAAATTCTACAAAGAATTCCGCAACCTGACACCATCGGCCTTCATTAATCTCCACCTGTTTCTAATCTATTAAGACCCATATGACCCATACTGCACCTGTGAGCCAGGTGTGTCCTATGCTACATACCAACTGGGTCATCCAATATGGTAGCACCAGCCACATGGGGCTACTGAGCACTTGAAATGTAGCTAGTCCAAATAGAGATGTGCTGTGAGTGTGAAATGCATACTGGATTTCTAAGAGATAGTACACATACACACACAAAAATGAAATACCTCGATAATTTTTAAAATTTTGATTACATGTTGAAATGATATTTTGATTATACTGGGTTAAATAGAATAGATTATCAAGATCAACGTCCCCTGTTTCATTTTACTTTTTTAAATGTATCTGCTGGACCATTTTAAATGCCCTAGGTGGTTCACATAGGGGCCTTGAATTCTATTTCCACTGGCTAGTGCTACCATGTACAACTGAAGACGTAGACTGTCTCTGGCCATCTGAAGGAGAGGCCATCTAAACCAGGACTGCAGTGCAAGGCACTGACCTTGGTATTCCAATAGATATGGAGCTCTCCAGAGTCAAGTCCCAGGCATCCTTGCATTCACCTCTCCATGACTCCTGCTTTCCCTCAGCCCTGCCAAGACTGCTTTTCCAGCCCAACCAGGTGGGCCCAACCTCACACTGCCTTGCAAACCTGCAGCATCTCTTTCTTTCTTGGGAGGCATTCCTCCTCCCCCTCCATCCTTTCCTGCCCAGCGTGGCCTTGCGCCGTTCCATTGCCTCCTATCAAAGATATAACCGCAGCCAGTGCGAATGATTGATTATGTTTAATCATGATTACATGCAGCCTTCCCCAGCGCACTGTCTTTCTAGCAAAGGCAGAAGCCTCTGTGTTGGTTTAAGGCAAGTGAAGCCCTGAATGAATGACCACACGCAACCGGAAGCCAGTGAGGGAGACCCAGTTTTAAACATGAAATCAGGGAGAGGGGCCCTGAAGTCCCCCACTCTTCATTCTCCTCACTGGCCTGTGGACTGAACAGAAGAGAAGCATCCACAAAGATGCCTGTGGGAACCCCTGCCGGCCTCTACTCTCTGACCAGAGGCTGTTCCAGTGTGGGGTTCCATCATCGCCGATCACCGCTGTCTTCTCTCTGTCCACTTGTCACAGTCACTATTGATCTTTTAGACAACCTTTTATCTGCCTCCATGACCTCAGCCCTTGCTGATCTTCATCTCCTGTCCTCTGCTCTCCTCATCATTGGTGGCATCATCCTCCTCACTGAGAAGCCGTCTTTCCAATGCACAGGCACGGTGTCATTCCACTATCACAACTCCGAAAACCTTCATCTCCAAGGGGTTTCCAATTCTCAGGATGTTACCACATGGAGAACCTCGATTCATGTGGGTTTGCTCCTCTCCAAGATTTTGAACTTGGTGTTCCCCTTCGTCCCTATAATCTGGTTCCTCTATCTACTGAGTCCCTCAGTCCCTCTCTATTCTGCTAGAATATTTACTTTCTTTGGCTTTACCCTCAATGCCTACCCTGTTTGACTTTTTGATTAGTCCCCACAATAGGCTCCTTTTCACCCCCTGAAACCTCCTTCAGGTTTGACCTTCTGTTGGGCAGGCCCACCCTTATTTCGAGCCTGATCTCATCCAGGCTGCTAAGGTTTTTAGAGAAGACAATATAAACTATATAATGTCATCTACCACTAAGACTGCTATTAATGCTTTCACTCTTATTTTTTATTGTATATATTTAAAGTGTATAATTTGGTGGTTTGATACATGCATACATTGTGAAATAATCATTACAGTTAAGCTAATTACCATAGCCATCACCTCACACAGTTGCCATTTGTCTTTTTATGAGGTGAGAACACTTAAGATTTACGCTCTGAGCAAATTCCAAGTCTATAGTATGATATTATTACCAATCATCACCACAGTCTCCATCAGATCTCTTGAAGTTATTCCTCTGTATAACTGAAATTCTGTACCCCTTGACCAACATTCCCCCTCTCCTCCCTCACACAGCCCCTTGGCAGCCATTATTCGGCTCTCTGCTTCTGTGAGTTTGACTATTTAGATCCCACATATAAATGGGATTGTACAGTATTTACCACTCTGTGTCTGATTTATCTCACTCACCATAATGTCCTCCAGGTCCATCCACATTGTCATGAATGGTAGGATCGCCTTCTTGGCTTGGTAGCTTACAACCCCTTTGAGCTCTCCTTTTAATTAGCTTCCAATTGCATTCCTATCCAAGTCATTCCTCTCTGAGCTTACAATTCACCTCATGATTCTTTCTGCATGAATTCACTTCTTCTAGAGGAAATCAAGACCGCTCAATTCCAAGTGCCTTAACTTCCCTCATCCTTACCCATGTCTTTCTGTCCACATTGTCAGAAATGCTTCATTCTCTCTCTTCTTTACGGAGGAAGAAGGTCCCTTCCTCCCTTAGAACACAACCCACCTCCTGCCACATCCAGAAACTTTCTTTATCAGTTTTGCTTTCTCCAATCTTTGCTAGCATCTCCAATCTTCCCTTTACCCTGGCTCTGCCTACTCTAGTCCAAACATCTTTTTCCCTGGCACTTCCATCCTACTTCAATTCTACTTCCACTGTTAAATATATTTAGAAGGTATCTTACACTGGCGTTTCATTGTTCCTTATTTCTCTTCAACCTTGCCACTGGACTTTATCCCCTGAGACCATCTCGTGAAGATCACCTCCTATTCATAAGACTAAGTCCTCATATTATCTATCTTCATGTTACTCTACCTCAGGGCAGCCTTTGACATCACTGACCTCTTGCTCTTTCCTACCTTCTTTTTAGGTTTTATCTATAGTACACTTTCCTCGGTCTCCTCTTCAGTTTCTGAAGTTCCTCCTATAGATTTATATGACTCTACTTTCTTTGCTCAACTCCTAAATCTGGATCCCCCAAATTCTGCCTGAAGCTCTCTGCTCACACATTTACTCCTGTTAATTCAACTGTCAACTTAGCATGGAAAACTCACACTCACACACACACACACACACACACACACACACACTTTTGTGCACACACCCCCACATGAACACAGTGGGGGATCTCACTCCTAATCCTCAGGCCTGATGGTGGCATGGCCATGGCATGTCTCCAAAACTTTTCATGAAGAATCTGTGTTCCCTAAATCGTCTCATGCTTCTGACTTCCCATGTCTCTCATCCAGCCACTATTACTTGGAATCACAGAGTTCTCTTCAACTCCTGCTTTCACATCTAATCACATGCTGTTGATCCTGTCCCAGTGGTGTTCTCTGTTGCTGTGCTTCTCTATTTTCACAATGTCACCTTCATTAACCTTGCTAATGTCTTCCTTGGATTAATAGCAAAGAGCACCAGAACTGGGTTTATATATATCCTAATTGATCGATCACAATTTTGGATCAGTAAAGAGGTTTCTGAAAATCAGTAAGTTAACAACAGCTTCACTTTTTCTTTTTCAGTCCATCAGCAAGAGTCTCACTGGACTATCCATAGTCCCTCAGCTAAAGATTAAACAATTCCTAAACACCCCCATTTGGGGAAAAATCTAGCAATTTTTCTCCACTCTTCCCCCAAATCCTTATAAGACCAGGTATCGGTCTCATACTCAAGTCATGACTGGATTTTCTCAAAAAAAAAAATCCCATGATAAATATGAATTTGTCATGTTTCTCCTTATATTTCTACCAGTTTTTGACTTACATGTTTAGAAATTATATCATTTGATAGAAAAAAAGATTTAAGTTCATTCCATCTTTTGCTTGATTTTACTTATACCATATGAAACATTCTTCTTTGTTCCATTAAATGATGACTTCAATTTGATCTGATATATTGTCACACCATCTTATTTTTCTTCCTATTTGTCTATTATATATTTCTCCACAAAATTTATTTTCAACTTCTCTATTGTTTAGAAGATGTATTTTTTATACATAATGTAGAACAAGGTTATGGCTTTTTAGTCTTAAATTCCCTTTCAAGTAACAGAGAAATTTAACTCCATATTTATTGTGATTTCTGGTATATTGGGGTTTAATTTGCCATCTTATTTTATGTTTTCCACTGAGTATGTTCTTGTTGTTTTAATTTAAGTAATCTCTACACCCAACATGGGGCTCTAACTCATGAGTCACATGCTCCTCTACTAAGTATGTTTTATCATTATCTTCCCCCTTTTTCTGCTGCTCATTCACTCATTGGATTGGTTTTATTTTCTTATCATTTGTTTCTTTTTTTTTTTGGCCCCCACAGTGGTTTGGGTGTTCTTAAGAAAGTAAGGAAAGGAGACTGACATGGGATTTTTATGGTAGTTTGGGGATGGGGCAAGGGTTCCACATGCAATTTGAACTTCTTGCCAGCACCAAAGGGGAGCGCACCCATACTGTCATATCAGCTTTTCCAGATGTGGGAGAGAGGAAAAGAAGAAGGAGTGAGGTTTAAAAAGTTTAAAAGCTGCCAGCGCCCAGACAAAACACAGAGTCAGATTCTATTACATTCACGATGCTCACTATCTGGCCATACTCCTCGTCATCAAAGCACACAATGCTATCACCAAATTCTAGTGAGGCTTAACACTTACATTCTCTTTTTCTCATGTACTGACCAAATTGTGTCTGACCAGGGAGTTTATAGCCTCCTTCGTAGACTTGCAAACTCCTCAGAATAGCTCCTTGGAAGCAAGTTCCAAGAGTCTGCATCTCCAATTCTTCTTCACTGTCGTGCCATTGCTCAAATGACTTGTCTCTAATTCTAGCATTTGTAATCAATCCTCAGTGCAGATAGTTACATCCAGTACAAAGATCCTCAACAATCCCAGACGAGCCCCGACATGTATCAGGATGATTCAGTCCACAAACTTTGGAATGCAGCACATTGATTTTATTTCCTCTATAAGCTTAATTTCTATTTTAAGCCCCCATTCCATGTGAAAGGTAGAAACTTAACTCCAGTCATTTGGGGTCTCACCACCTTCTCCAGGGCCACTGCTAAGCTCTCAGAGGTTTACATTGTACCCAGCCTCTGGGTTTTTATGAAGTATACTTCAATATACTCAGCAAAGCCCTTGTTGAAACATTATTTAACATCCTTTATGTAATAACTAATATTCACCCATGCTTTCAGATCATATACATTCTTTCACATAATCTTCTTTTTCTAAAAATTTCTTTATTTATTTTAGAGAGGGAAGGAAAGAGAGAATCTCAAGCAGGCTTCCTGCTGAGCTCAGAGCCCCATGAGGGGCTCGATGACCCTGAGATCATGACCTGAGTCAAAATCAAGAGTCAGACACTCAACTGACTGAGCTACCCAGGTGTCCCTCACTTAATCTTCTTGATGTACACGGCTGAGGGGAATAGAATCTTGCCCCAAACATCTTACCACACTAAATGGAAACAACTTATTCTAAAGTGTTGTCCTTTTCCTTTGCATTTTGAAATTTCCGAACCAAATTTACCATTCAACTAGTGAAACGATTTTATCCCACTAGGATGTAATGTCCATGATCAGGCTCATACCCTCTTTGTGTCCCTGATGCCAAGCACATTGCCTGGAGTGTAAGTGATCCATAAATATTTTTAGAATAAATGGATACATTTCCTGGTTGTGGTATGATTGTTTCACTCATGCGCTTTCTGTTTTTCATTATATGTGATTTATTGTGCATCCTTTCAAATCCACTTTTGGAATGAGATGGGAGGTAGGAAGAAGGGAGAAGAGAAAACAATGGGAGGGGGCTATAAGGAGTGGAAGAGTAATGTGAAAATATTGTCTAAGCAACTCCACTAGCTGACAACCTAACACTTCTCTTTTCTTCTCCCTCCCTCCTACCAACCTTTTTAGCTATACCTTTTTCTATTAGTGAAGTTTTTAAGAACCAATGCATTGAGTATTTGAGATATACAAAACAAATAAAAAATAGCTCCAGACAGAACAGGCGATTTATCTATCCATCCATAAATTATTAACTGGTCTACTATCACCAAGTGATAGCAAAGTGATATACAAAGGGATAAAAAATATCATGAGGGGATCTGGAAATGAAAACCCTCCCAAGTGCTTATTTGGTGTGATAAAAGTATAAGCAACATGGTGACAGATGTATGAATAGGGTATAGGGAGCACGTGAAGGGATGATGACATTGAGAAGTTTAGGTGAACGGAATCCTAAAATATGAGTAGATGCTTGCCAAGAAGTGAAGGCTAAAGAGCTGTTACGAAGAGAATTCTGGGGAAAATTATGTTTCTTTCCATATAAGAATATTTGCAAATTTTAAACTCACACACAAGGCTGATTGCCTTAAAACAGAACTGTTTAAATTTAATTTAGTTTTGTGTTACCGAAAGGTATACTTAGATTTGGGGAGACCAATTCATTTGGTCAACAGATTTCCTTTTGAAACACTGTGTATGCAAGACCCAAACATCTAGAGAAGTGGTTTCCTTTTGGAAAATCTCTAGATTGTACTCCAAGTGCCTTAAACGAAATTCAACTAACTGAGAAATCTCCTTTTTAAAACAAAGTCATTAAAAGTTGGATAGTGCTACTATTGAAAAATATTCTTTATGAAGAAGTTGATTTCTTTGATATAATATTCATTTCCCTTGGGGAAAAACCCTCAACCAATGAAAATATTTTTATAGCAAATAATCCATTGCTTTAAGTTCATTTAAATTGATGTGATAATCTGTTTTCAATTCCTGTGGCAAATTTCTATGTGGAAAGAATTTTAATTAAACTAAAAGTAATATATGCATATGACCAAAAAAAAAAACCCCAAAAACCTAACAGTAGAAAGAGTTTATAGTGGAAAAAGAGCTCTTTGTCCAACGCACGCCCTCATCCCTAGCTACTGCCCAGAGTGACGGGGGAATCTTCTATCACCTGTAAGTGATACACTTCACCCTCATTTCTTTAACTCTCAAACAGATTTGGTTTCACTTAGACCCCTCATCTCCGTGTTTTACTATGGCCATGTTTTACTTCTTCTATCTGTTTATCTTTGTAAACGAACAAATATGCTTCAACTTATATTTCTTATTCTGCCAGCTGGAGATAGTACATCTTAACACCCAAGTTTGTAAGGTGAGAATATTAACTTCTCTACCCTTCTTTCCAGCTCTCCTCCGCAACTATCCCCCCCTTCCCAATTTCTGCTGTCCGTACTGTGTTTTTCAAATAAAAATTGCAAAAAAAAACCAAGGTCAATACATAATTAGTGTGCACCACAGATTTTAATGTTATGATATGATTGTATTTCCTTCTCTAGAGTTCTGAAATGATTACCCCAATTCCGTTGTTAAAATGGACTCATCTTTATTAAATTCCATCACTTACTGAAAAGTTTGCTGTAATTTTGTTTGCTTTGGAACCACATCAGTCTTCACACAGCTTTTCAATTTTCCATGAGACTCTGACTCAACTCTTCCTGTTGAGAGAAGAATCACATGCATTCATACAGTATCCTTAATATCTTTCAAGCTTCTTACTCATTCTATTACTTGAAATCAATTTCATTCATCTTTTTTTTTTTTTTTAACAAAATCTCTGATTTTCTCCACTAACCAGAACCAATTGCTTCAAACTTGGGCCATCACCTTCTTATGTGTCTTTTTTTTTCCTCCCATGAAGTTTTTAGTGTCATTTTATTTCTTGAATTCTGTAACTTTAGTAAATCCTCAAGTTCTTCTAACATCTCAGTTTACCTGCTGTTTGATGGAATTCCTTCATTCCTTAGATCTTATTCAGGGAACCCTTCATCCGTCTGCATGAGTCTGGATTGATTTTGTATTAGGCCCCTTGCGTGACTGTCTTCCTGGCACTTCCCTTCTTTGCTTTTCTGGGCTATTCTACAGTCCCTGCACCTCCTCTTCCCTCTTTTGGGTTTGCTCTCTCATTTTACTGGAGTATATCCTCAAATGATCTCCCGAAGCGTATGTAAGATAAACTACATGAGTTTTTCGTGGATCTGAAAGTACATTTACTCTGCTCTCCTCCTTGATGATTACTCTGGCTGGATATAGAAATCCATTAAAATGCATTCTTTCTTTGAAGGCACTGCCCATTGCCAGATTGCTGATAAGTCTGATGATAGTTTAATTGTTGGTTTTTTGTAGGTAGTCTGTTTTTTTCTCAGTAGAACTTTAAATATATGCTATTATTCTTGCCATCCTGCAATTGTATAATGATTGTCTGAGTGTGGGAATTCTTTTAAGCAACCTATTTAGTACATAGTAGTCCCCTCCAATTTGAAGAAAAATCTCACATCGTTCTATAGGGGTTTGACAGCTTCATTTATGATCTCGCCTCTGTCTAGATATTTTCCACTTGTTTATGATCCTGAAAATCAGAAATATTTGAGTATTAAAATAGTTGCCTATGAAATAGTGTGACTTTATTCTGAAAAACCTTTATTAAAAAGATAGTATCCCTTGCAATTGGTACTTTTCATGAGCAAGTAATACAGTGTCTCAAGTAAAGGCCATTTGTTCATTTTTGTTTAATTTAACAGATATTTAGGGAGTGCTTAAGAAATGACTGTCACTGTTCTAAATATTGGAGCATAGTGGAAAAAACCCACAGAATCATTCAGCAATGACTTGAGTTCTAATTACTTTTCCATATTCAACTCCAGTGATTGTCTGAGTGTGGGAATTCTTTTAAGCAACCTATTTAGTACATAGTAGTCCCCTCCAATTTGAAGATATGCACCCCTAATTAGCTCCAGAAGAATTTCTATGTTTTGTTGTTATTATTGTTTTCCTAATTTCCTCATCTCCAATTTATCTGTACTTCCCTTTGTTGGAACTCTTATTCACTCTATGTTGGCTCATCTAAATTAGTGCTCTATATCCTTATTCTTTCTCTCCTATTTCTTGTTTCAGAATTTTTGTTTTACATTTTTTCTTCAATCTTTTATTCTTCAAATGTCCTCTGAACATTCAACCAGTATTTTATTTTCAACAACCAAAAGTTTCATTTTCAAGAGTTCTCCATTTCTTTTTATGACATATTGCTTTCTTTTCTTTCTTCTTCTCTCTCTTTTTTAAGATCTTGTTTATTTACTTGACAGAGAGAGAGAGAGACACAGTGAGAGAGGAAACACAAGCAGGAGGAGTGAGAGAGGGAGAAGCACTTGCTACCAAGCGGGGACCCAATGCAGGGCCCAATCCCAGGACTCTGGGATCATGACCTGAGCCAAAGGCAGACTCTTAACGACTGAGCCACCCAGGCGCCCCCATATTGCTTTATTTTCTGAATGTATTCTCTTTTTCTTCTGAACAATTATTCTTGACATTAGGCTTGTTAAACTTCTTTCAAATATCTAGTAATTCTTGAGTGACTTCATTTTTTAAAAATGAGGCCGCAGGAAGGTTTGTGGGAATTCAATGTGGATGGATAGTGTCGGTCAGCTGGGAAACTTATTGAGTAAAGTGAATATATACCAATAATTAATTCCATGTAAGTCACCCCTCTCATAATAGCCCTGGTGGAACTGCCTCATTTAGGTATGACATTTCCCCAAGATACTGCCAGGTTGGTTCCTTCTCTCCTTGCTGTTGTGCTGTCCACATATATTACGGCAGCAGCCTTCTCCATGTTATGTGTCTGTCAGTATTTTCCACTCATTCTCTTTCACCCAGAAATACGTTCAATTCTTCATTCACTTAGGAACCCCCTCAGTTTCTCTTCATCACATGGGATTACATGTTGAAAAAATTTCTTTACTTTCATTTTACTGGAATCTGGGAGTGGGAATAGAAATACATGTGCTAAGTTCAAAAATCCTCTACTAAAATTATTTAAACTTTTTACTGATGTGGGGCACTTGGGTGGCTCAGGCAGTTGAGTCTCTGATTCTTGGTTATGGCTCAGGTCCTGATCTCATGGTTGTGGGATTTAGCCCAGCATTGAGCTCTGTGCTCAGTGCAGAGTCTACTTCAGATTCTTTCTCCCTCTCATTCATTCTTTCTCTCTGTCATAACAAATAAGATCTTTAAAAAATTTTTTTTTCGGAGACCCGGGATCGAGTCCCACATAGGGCTTCCTGCTCTGCAGGAAGCCTGCTTCTCCCTCTCTCACTCCCCCTGCTTGTGTTCCCTCTCTGGCTGTGTTTCTCTCTGTCAAATAAATAAAATCTTAAAAAAAAATTTTTTTTTCATTGATGCATACACTGGGTGTGAAATTATTTTAAAAGGGAATTTGGGGTTCTTTACATATTTGCTTCAGAGTGTATAAGTTAGAAATGTCTGACTCTGAGTAACAAAACCCAGTTAACAGTGGATTAAACAAGTAAAGGGTTATTTTTGTCCATAAAGAGAAGTTTGAGGTAGATAATTTAGGTTGTTCTCTTCTTTTTTTAATATATATTTTATTTATTCATTTGAGAGAGAATGAGAGAGAACATGAGAGGACAGAAGGCCAGAGGGAGAAGCAGACTCCCCGCAGGGCTGGGAGCCCGATGCAGGATTCCATCTGAGGATTTCGAGTTCATGACCTGAGCAGAAGACAGTCGCCCAACCAACTGAGCCACCCAGGTGCCCTGTTCCCTCACCTTCTAAATGATGTTATGAGGAAATGACTCTGTGTCTTTTTGTTTCACCCTCTCTAAATGGTGGTTCTCGTCCTCGTGCTTGTCACCTCACGCAAAGGCTCCAGACACGACATTAACATCTGAGGCAGGAAGAAGCTAGACTTCTCGCTCTTTCCCCATCTGACGTACCCTCACTTCTCACTGGACAAAACTGTGCCCCATGACCACTCTTACCTTCTTGGGACCTAGGAAACAGAATACTATCCTTAATTGGGCATGTTGTTATACCAAACAAAATTGGAGTTAACAAGGAAGCAAAGATAGACATCCAGTACATATTGAATAGGCAGCCCATAGTGTTTATTAACAGGAAGCAAAATATGATTTCCTTTTTTATTTTATTCTAAATAAAATAGATTTTATTTAAAGATTTTATTTATTTGTTTGAAAGAGAGGGAGAGAGAGAGCACAAGTGGGGGGCAGAGGCAGAGGGAGAGGGAGAAGCAGGCTTCCTACTGAGCAGGGAGCCAGGTGTGGGACCCCAAAATCATGAACTGAGCAAAGGCAGACCTTAACCACCTGAGCCACCCAGGCACCCTGTGATTTCGTTTTTAAACAAAATTTTTGGGAAAAAACTGTACAATCAAATGCAAAAATAGAAGATGTAAGTGATCACCATTGAAATTCCAAGAGTATACATTCAAAAATGTATTACACAATTCTAAGCATTTTTAAGTTTTTAAATCAAGTTTCTTATAGTGTTAAAAACATCTGGTAATCCAAAGTACGGTATGAATATTTGTGATTAACATGTATTATGGTTACGACCAAATTGCATGATGGTCATTGGTGGACCGTACTATTCTTCCACCTCTTTGCACAATCAAAACCAATATTTTTTGCAAGAGAAATGGTCTCAGTTTTTCTTTTCTTTTCTTTTTTTTAAGATTTTATTTATTCGACAGAGGGAAACACAGCTAGAGAGGGAACACAAGCAGGGGGAGTGAGAGAGGGAGAAGCAGGCATCCCACCGAGCAGGGAGCCCGATGTGGAGCTTGATCCTGGGTCTCTGGGATCATGACCTGAGCCAAAGGGAGTCGCTTAACCAACTGAGCCACCCAGCCGCCCCTGTTCTCAGTTTTTCTTAATGCTTGCTCCCCCTTCCAGCCTGGCACTCATTACGTAGGGTTAGGACCACTGCCCAGTGAATGCTGGGCTCATGACCATCAAATTTTTTTTAAAGGAAGGGAAGGTTAAAATGAAACCCAGGACTTCTTGACTTGCAAATGCCTGGCATGTTAAATATTTTTTATGTATTAATATATAAATGGCTGTCTTGGCCAAGGTCTTGCTTTTTTTGAAATATCTGCCACAATGGGTATGTATAGGACTCTGAGGCCCTCTCCAACAAGCTCCTTTTCCACTTAAAGAATTTTAGAGGACATTTAATTTAAAAAGGGTTTTGCTGCATGTGATCTAAACCCAAAATAACAGTGGCCTAATTTAAATAGAACTTTTATTTCTCCAATATGAGAGAACCCCAGACATAGGAAGTCCAGGGCTGACAAAACAGATTTGTGAAGTTGTCATGGTCCCAGCCTCCTTCTATATACTGCTTTACTCAACCTGTTGCTTTCCCCCGGATATCCAAAACAGCTGCTTGAGCTCCAGCCATTACAGCCACATTCTAGATAGCAGAAAGGAGTAAGAGATACTTGAAAAACACTTCTGGTAAGTGACGCTTCTTATAAGCCATTGGCTCAACACATGGCCACACTTAGATGCAAAGGAGGTTGGGAAAAATTGTCCTGATTCTATGTGGCCCATTAAAAAACAGGTATTCCACTACCAAGGAAGAAACACTGGGGGCAACAAGCCATCTTTGTCACAATTGGAAAATGGTCACTTTTAACAATTAACAATTAACAAGGCTTTCTACTTATCTATTACACATAATGTGCCAGGCCCTGTCCGGAGTACTGGGCATATATTCATTAATTTCTCATAACACCTCTGAGAAGCAAGTGTTGTTATCTCCGGTTTACAGCCAACAAAATGAGTTGTAAGAGATTCTTTTTTTTTTTTTTAAATATTTTATTTATTTATTTGACAGAGAGAAGCACAGCTAGAGAGGGAACACAAGCAGGGGGAGTGAGAGAGGGAGAAGCAGGCTTCCCGTGGAGTAGAGACCGATGTGGGGCTCGAACCCGGGTCTCCAGGATCATGACCTGAGCTGAAGGCAGTCCTTTAACCAACTGAGCCACCCAGGCCCCCCAGAGATTCTTTTTTTCTGATACCTTGCACACAGCCTCACGCAGCACCTCTTACCCTGAAGTATTTAATTAATGCTTTTTGGTGATCTTGACTGACAGTGAATATGCACAGGTTTCAAGAGGCTGATTTAAAACCCGTTACTTTGTATAATTATGTTTGCAAAGGGTTCTAAATTATTGATGTTTATTTTCTAAGACTCTGTGCCAAGAAGAATGCATTGCAAAGTTGGGTGATGGAGCGAAGAGCCTTCACGATTAGGCTTATTGGCTGAATATCCCAAAAGGACTGGAGTCTCCAGTCGATGATTTAAATTGCTGGGCCCGGGGGGACAGCAAGTTCCGACTTTGTGTGCTATTGAACTATGAGTGGTCAGCGAGACCTTGGGCAGTGGTTTTTGAATGAGAAAACAGCAGGATGTGAAGTAGGGGAGGATCCCTAGGGACCGTACATGATAAGGGCTACTGGAAGAAGGCTGGCTTGCTGTCCTCTTTTTTACATCAATGTTTTTCTGTTATTACCTGAGGGGAGGGGGTTCCTTTTAAGTCCTGGAAACAAAATATGACAAATGGCCTTTCATCACGACAGCAGTCTGATCCAGAAACATATAAGCAGACTCTCCGTTACCAAAAAGCACTATCATCTATGTTCATTCATTTTCTAATTGCCGTTTCTAGGGTTTCTGCTTATTACAGCTTTCCCATTACACAATGATGAGAGGTCATGAAGCTTTTCAGATTATTTTGCAGTGAATTTTTTAATATTTCATGTAAACCGTAGATTGTAATGTTTATGACCATTTCCTCGTCCTGCAGGACATTTGCCAAATAAAATAGCAGGAAGGAAAAGTCAGAAAGATTTTTATGTGTGGACCTTTTCTGTATCTTCCCTTAAAATATATTTCCTCTCTTAGCAACAAAGGAACTTTCGCTATAGGAAGCTCGGTACTGTGTTATAAGTTTCATATCACCCTGTGCTTGGCCATTTTTCTTTGGCTGCTCGGTGTATATCGTTCATTGCCAGTTTACTTCATTCCCCTGGATTCATAGCTCATGCTCTGTGGACCATAAAATTTCAGCTGCAAAACCAGAACATCTCATTATTTCTGAAATATCAAGCTTGTATCTTCTTGATAAATAATTCCTACTAGTATAATGTATCAGACTAAAACATATTTTCTGAGGCCAGTGAGGTTAAAGCGGCAATCTCACCTTTTTTAATTTTTTTGCCCTGAAGACAGTGATTTCCATATATAGAGTGACCCCGGTTTGTGTTGAACATGAGGAATGAGGATGAAGCATGAAACGACATATATTGCTGTCACAGATTTGAAATGAGGCCTGCTAACCTGTAGGCAGCCTTCCAAACTAATCAGCCCCTCGCAGTGCCAATGTATTCAGACGGCTGCATACCTTAGCTGGCAAGGGGCCGGGAAGTTCCCCCTTGCTTCCTTCTACTCCCCCCCTTTTTTTTTTTTTAAATCACAGCCATTGACAAACTTTACATTTTAGTGCAATTCTTCCTTCCTTCTCAGTACTGGGGGCAAAAGGAGAGAAAGTATCCCCTGGCGGACTCTGGGAGGCACCGGTCTCTGCTGGTTTCCTGGGTGCTCGGGGGAAGTGGGTGTGACCGTTGGGATTTGCTTTTGAATGCGCATCAGTCATCGGGGGGGCTTACCAGGTGATAACATTTTTCACTCTTTCGGTTGACGACAGTCAACGCTCTGAATTCACTGACTAAAGTTGGCTGCCCGGTCTAGCTCTAGAAAGTTTTTCAAAGGAAATCATGTCACCCCTCTGGGTTTTGTTTGTTGTACGTTGCAGGGTAGTAACACTGGGAAAGGGAAGAAGTTTTTTGGTTTTTTTTTTTTTTTTAAGTGAATAATTTGTTTTCTGCTTCCTGAAGTCCTCTCTTTGAGCATCTGCTTCATAAATAAGGAAATCTGCTGGAGTCTTGCAAAAAAAAAAAAAAAAATCTCTGTGTTCCAGCTCTGCCATTGACTGATGGTAGAAAGTAAAATGTATATATTGATTTATTATATTTGTATATTTACATGTGTTGATTTAACATATGTGCACATCCGATATATGTAGGTATGTACATACACACGCATCTACGCATACATATATATAGGCACAACTCGGGTGACTTAAAAGAAGTCATTTCAGCTGTCAGTCATTCCGCCATCTCTGTGTTGGGGCTGCCCTTCTGGAGCTGTTAACAAAGTTGAGGAGCCCTGTGATCGTCTGCCCTGGTGAGCCCTGGGCCCTTGGTACACCAGGAATCACTTCAGGTGGTTTTTGCAAAATATATGTTCACCAACCCTTCTCAGAAGACTGAATCGGCAACATTCATACATATAAGGGCTATCTCCACATCACAGACAATGCGACCCCTAGACCGCTAGATCCGCAGGATAGACAAGCCCGCAGGAGGCACAGGCTAGAACGAAAGGCCCATTATAACCAGCTGACAAAAACTTTGACTTTTGACGCCTGGGGCCTCCGTGGAGTGAAGGTCACATCACGTGTATCCCTTAAGAGAGTATCAAGTGACCAAACCAGCCACTAAATATCTCCTTTTATAGCTAGAACCTAGGCAGCCATGTTTTCTTGACTGACTCTGTCATTGTACAGGTCAACAAAAATACATCAGCTTGTTGAAGAGGAATTTAGATTAGTACTTTGAGAAGTACTAGTGAAGTACTCCTTAGAAGTGCTAATGAAGAAACTCCTTTTAAGGGGAAAACTATATCATCAATGGTTGACCTAAAATTTGGATTAATAATGTTACCTAAAAATACGCGAGCATAAAACTAGGCCTAACTTCCCAATGTTCACAGTCTTGCGATAAGTCAAACATAATAAAAATCTTAAAATTCCAATTAGCAGCATGAAAGCACAATGTTATTTTGCTGAAAAAACTCTTGCAAACTTGTAATATGGCAGGTGGGCGGGTAGCCACAACACAGATTCTTTTTTAAAGTTTGACTTTTAATGCTTCATAGGGTCTATGGCTAAAGGAACGAGGCTGGTACAAAAACGAAGGTTAAGCAAAGCTTTATTTGGAGCCAAGCATCAGAATATTTCTGGCTAGCCAGGGTCATTTCTCATGAGAGAAACTGACCCTGCTTAATTTCTCAAGCCTGCTTTTCTAGGGTGACCCCAGCCCCCCAACTCACCAGCTAACCAGGGTTAATTTGCACTTGTATTGCTCCAGGAACCCAAAGTTGAGGGCATTTGAGGGTGTTCCCATTCTTAGTTTGCACCTCTATTACTCAGGGTCTGGAGGTTGGTAATTACTGGGCACCTCCCCCAACCTACCTTGCCTTTGTTTTCCAGGGGCTACTTGCCAGTATCTTCCTGAAGCTATTTTTCTGAGTAAATAGCAAGGTGACTTGGATATCCTTACAATGCTTACCATGCAACATGTGATAATTCAATTCTTCTACCATTTTTCTCTTTCTAAGCTATTTTAACTTTAGAGTACTTTTCGTTATCATTTAAGAGAAAACGCCAAAAGAGGAAATTGTTACAGAATATGGCTAACAACAGTGAAGCGAATGTGGGAGGCAGCATCCTCAGCAAACGGTTTAGGCAGAGCATCCAACATAGCAATATACTTAAAAAAAAAAAAAAAAAAAAAGCACTGTTGGGAGTACTGCAACAGAGTTCAGCACCAACACCTAGAAGTAAGTCAGAGCAAATCGACCTTTACGTTTTTTTTTTTTTTAAGATTTTATTTAATTTGACAGCGACAAACACAGCTAGAGAGGGAACACAGCAGGGGGAATGAGAGAGGGAGAAGCAGGCTTCCTACCGAGCAGGGAGCCAGATGCGGGGTTCGATCCTTGGTCTCCAGGATCATGACCTGAGCTGAAGGCAGACGCGTAAAGACTGAGCCACCCAGGCGCGCGCAAATCAACCTTTAAAATAAAAGAGGACAGGGGCGCCTGGGTGGCTCAGTCAGTTAGGTGTCCGCGTTCTTTCTGCTCAGGTCATAATCTCTGGGTCCCGACTGGCTCCCTGTTTAGTTGGGAGTCTGCTTCTCCCCCTCTCCTAAGCCCTCCCCCTGCCCCCATGCCCTCGGAGCCTCCCCCTCCCCCATCACAGAGTGTCTCTCTCTTACTTGTGCAGCATAAGGAGTAATATAGAGGACAGTAAGATAAAGAAAGGAAATGGGAAGTGGGGTAAATCAAGGGAGGGAGACTAAACATGAGAGACTTCGGACTCAGAAACAAACTGAGGGACTTGGAGGGAAGGGAGTGGGGGATGGGAGAGCCTGGTGGTGGGTACTGAGGGCACCTATTGCATGGAGCACTGGGTGTGGGGCATAAACAATGAATCTTGGAACACTGAAAAAAAATAAAAATAATAAATACATTCTTTTAAAAAATAAATAAAATGAAGATGACAAGAAGACATCTTTTTCTGTGTAGGATTTAGAAATTTGTGATAACTTGATGAAACATTTTTCTGAATATCTTTTCATATTTACCAGATACTCAGACATTTTGTTTTAATTTGAAAGTTAGAAACAAATATATCATAAGAGACTATTTTAGTTGCCTCCTTTTACACCCACGAACCTGAAAAGCCCCTTGCACAGTGTCTGTCCTCACTGGGTGTCGCGGAGCCCCGGGATTCACGCCTGGGGTGTCAGGCAGTCAGCGGCTTGCCGACCGACAGCTGCAGCAGTTTCCTTACAGATTTCGGGGTTCTTTGACTTGAATGAGGTCCACATACTGCCAAGGATTTCCACATTCACTGTTTTACATTCCCAGAGAATTGCTAGCCAAACGCTGCCTTCTGGATTGGCCAGTATTCATGGCAGTGGATTTTGACTCTTGACAGCCATTCATCTGATTTGGTCTTCACTTGGGAAATTTTTATTGGAGCTTCAATCACAATTTCTAATTTAAGTGTGCAAGTATCAAGGATTTTCTTTTTTTTTTTCTTTCTTTTTTTTTTTTTTTAAGATTTTATTTATTTGACAGAGAGAAACACAGCCAGAGAGGGAACACAAGCAAGGGGAGTGAGAGAGGGAGAAGCAAGCTTCCCGTGAGCAGGGAGCCTGATGTGGGACTCAATCCGGAGTCTCCGGGATCATGACCTGAGCCGAAGGCAGTCGCTTAACCAACTGAGCCACCCAGGCGCCCTCTTTCTCTCTTTCTTTCTTTCTTTCTTTTTTGTTTTTTTTATTTCTTTAGAGAGTTTTTTTTTCTCCCCTCTCTTGGAGCTTTACTGGTATTCTTCTGGAATTAATTCCACAAAGAAGAAACACCTCCCAGGGATACAATCACAGGCATAAAAGGCATGTGGGGTCTTTTTCTTATTAGGAAGTGTTACTTAAGAACACGATCTGATTGGTATTTTTTTCTATCAAATTGAATCATTGTATTTATAATCTAGTAGGCATTATGAGCATGTGAGTAAACAACCAATTTATATATATTTAAGATATCTGGGTGAACTTCGCAAAATTGTGTTCCTATAATTGTTCTTAAATTATGTTTAGCATCTTGCATATTTTAATTCTAATTCTACCCCCAAGAAAGATTTTTGTAAACATTTTTAAGAAGAGAAAGCACACTCAAAGACACAACTTCATTTGACTTGGATTCTTCATAAGTTGCTGAGCTGAAATTTAAACTCAAACCAGGTTCCTAGAGTGTTCCCACTGTACCTGACAGAAAACAGATAATCATCTCAGGGGATTCTGATGCTCTGAGCAAAGGGACAAATAGGAAGAGCATGAACTATGTTGTGATTTTGCATTAATTTCTTCAACAAATATTTAGTATACATATAGATTATGACATAGAATATCCTAACCTAAATGTCCCAATTAAAGAAGTCATTTATGCTGAGCCACAAATCAAATCTTGGAAAATTTCAAAGTATTGATGTATGTCAAACATATACAGTGGAGCTAAAACCCGCAGGAAGTTAACTACGAAATCCTGAAATATTTAATTAAAAAATATACTTCATAAAAGACACAGCATAGGCAATATAAGTCAGTGATATTGTAACAATGTTTGTTTGGTGAGGGATAGTAGCTACGCTTGTGGTGAGCACAGCATAATGCAAAGAGAGGCTGAGTCTCTATGTTTAAAACCTGAAATGAAGGCAATGTTGTGTGTCAACTTAAATGAACAAAAATTTAAAAATTTTTCAGTTGGATATTCAGGTGAATGTCCTGACCATTTCCTCTGCCCAATTTCTAATATTTCCATAGTCTATTCTTTATTTTTTTAATAAATAAATAAATATTTATTCATTTATTTATTTATTTATTTGACAGAAAGAGAGATCACAGGTAGGCAAAGAGGCAGGCAGAGAAAGAGGGGAAAGCAGGCTCCCTGCTGAGCAGAGAGCCAGACACGGGCCTCGATCTCAGGACCCTGAGATCATGACCTGAGCCGAAGGCAGAGGTTTTAACCCACTGAGCCACCCAGGCACCCCCATAGTCTATTCTTTTAGCATCAACTCATGCAAGCTCTTTATATATTCAGCATACTAGTTATTTTGCCTTACATGTATGTTGAAAATCACTGATCTCAATTTCTGACTTTTCTTGTGACTTTTTGTCAGTTAAGTTTTAACTTTAATATGGTTGGTTTGGTCATATTTCTCTCATGATTTTTGTTTCTCATATCTTATTTAATAAATCCTGTTCTTTCTTGAATTCAAAAAATTATTTTTATACAATTTAATATGTAACTTTTTTCAGAATCTGGTTATTAATATATCTTAGGTTCATAACATTTGGGGTGAAATAGGAGCCAGTTAATATTTTTTCACGTGGAAAACCAACTCTCTCATCACCCAGTTGTGAAGTCCTTCATTTACTTCTCTGTTCTCCATCCTTTCTATGGATTCATTTATCTGGGCTTACACAAATCTTTCCCCCTCTTCATCTCCATAACTTTATAATAAGACTTAATAACCAGGGCTGTGAGTCCTGCCCGGTATCAGAATTGCCCTTGGTATAGGACGGTCAGATGTAGAGGAGAGGAAAAGTATTCTATAAATTTAATGATTAACCTCAGTCTTTCAGAGAGACTGTGCTTCTGGATTATGACCTTCACAAGTGCTTCTCAGCTTCCTCCTCCCCTGAATTTAGACAGAGACTCTACAGGGTGGTGGAATGGTAGGAATGACCTTCCTTGGCTGGGATAAGGCTCTGGGAGCGACTTTTACTCTGAGGGTACAGTAGGCCCCCCCTTGTCCATAAGAGACACATCCCAACCTCCCAGTGCATGCTTCAAAGTGTAGATAGCACCAAACCCCAGATATACTGTGTTTTTTTCCAATACGTACATTCCTATGATAAAGTTTAATTTATAAATGAGGCACAGTGAGAGGTGAACAATAACTAATAATAAAATAGAACAGTTACAACAATATACTGCAATAAAAGTTATGTGAATGTGATAATAGGGTCAAAGGAACGAGGTTGATACAAAAGTGAAGTTTAAGCAAAGCTTTATTTCATGCCAAGCATCAGAATTTTACTGGCCTGGGCCAGGGTCAGGGTCGCTTCCCAAGAGAGAGAGAGACCACACTCTCTCACACTAGCTTTATTAGGGCAACCCCCTAAATCACAAGCTAGCCAAGGTCACTTAGCTGACTGAGTTAATTTGCACTTCCATTGCTCCTGGAGCCTGGAGGTTAAAGGGATTAACTAACTGGGGTTTCCCCAATCTGGCTCGCCTTTGTTTTCCAGGAGCTGTTTATCTGAGTAATCAAGATGGCATGGCGGCCTAGACATCTAAATAGGTCCTTACAGTGGTTTCTCTCAAAATATCTCATTGTACTATACTCACCCTCCTTCCTATGTTGAGGTTAAAGGATAAAAATGCCTCCTGGAGAAGATGAAATGAGGTGACTGATACAGGCATGGCAAAGTGTGTGTAAAAGCAGCCACAAAAAGCGAATCCACGAGGAAGGGGGAGCTATTGTATTATGCCAGTATTACTCTTCCTCTCCCCTTCTGGATCTTCACTGTGAGATATCGAGGGGGCTCCTGGAGGGAATGAAAATGTTTGCCACCCTCCACCCCCACCCCAAGATATAGCCCCCAGGAGTTTCTCACTCTCATATCGACCCACACTCAGTTTCCAGAAATTTGTCCAAATTGTCGTTTCAAGTGAAGAAATCACCAAAAATAAGACATGAAGGGACATGGAGATGAAAAACAAAGAAGAGGACGCCTGCGTGGCTCAGTGGGTTAAATCCTCTGCTTTCGGCTCAGGTCATGATCTTAGAGTCCTGGGATCAAGGCCCGCATCAGGCTCTCTGCTCAGCAGGGAGCCTGCTTCCTCTTCTCTCTGCCTGCCTCTCAGCCTACTTGTGATCTCTCTCTGTCAAATAAATAAAGTAATTAATTAATTTTAAAAAAAGAAAGAAAAAGAAGAGAAAGTAAAGGATGAGGAAGATAGACTTAAAAGCTCTAACACACATCTAACCCAAGTTCCAGAAAGAGCAGAATTTTTAGAACTGAAGAAAGATACGAGTCTTTTCATTGAAGGATCTCCCCATGGATTCCAAGGTAATCCCAAAAACATGAGGGTTGAAACAGTTAAAAGACATAAATAATTCTTTAAAGATATGCAGTGGGGGCAGGGAGGAAGAACAGATAATACAAGCCAGAGAAGTAGGAAACATCAATGATTGGTGTAGATTGTAAGAAGACAATGGAACCAAGGAAAGTTTGAGTTAAGAGTACCAAGAAATTTAAGATCAAAGAAGTCTAATGTGCACAAAGTTTTAATAGGAAGAAAGCAAAGCATCAAATGTTATAGAGCATGAGAAGAACCTTAGAACTAAGAAAAGACTGTGAAATTTTCCAAGAAGTAGGTCATTCGTGATTTTAAAGTCCATGTCGTTTAAATACAATGATAATGGCAGCAGATATACTGCAGAGTCTGAAAGAAATGAATAGAAAGAAATCTAAGAATTCTAATCGTATATTATTGAGATCCCGGTAGCATAAGTATAATAACTTCTGCTTTGTTAATGTGAAATAAAGTTGTTGTATCTATGAATTTAGTTATACTCGTCTATGTATATATAGCTCATCCTTTTCTGTAAATAACTACTGAATTTAATTGAAGTGGAAAAAGGCAGAAGTGATGCCAACAATATTGCTCTGGAAATGAGGAGACTGGCCATCTAGTTCTGGTTTATCTGACAGTGAGACCCAGGCAGGACCACATTGAGAGGAGGGGAGTTTAGACGGAGTGGTTCACAGTTACGGGCATCGGCACTTTGGCATGCCACCAAATTCCAACTGACGTTAAAATTGAACTTTGGTGACAATTTATATTTTATACCATCTGTCACATGGTGTGTTGTGCTGAATGGGTCATATGATGAAATAGTAGGGTACCAGTAGCGGCAAGTAACTGGTAAGCACATTACATAACACCAAGACACCATCAAAGAAAACCACGTGTTTCTTCAATTTGTGAGAACTCTGTCTTGTGCGTTTCGAGGATATCTTGGTCAGGATGGGATATGACTCTTTGCAGTCCCTAACTCAGGAATGAAGGGGGACCATACATGTGAATCTCTTTTTTCCTTTCTTTTTAAAATTTTTTAAAAGATTTTATTTATTTATTTGACAGAGGGAAACACAGCTAGAGAGGGAACATAAACAGAGGGAGAAGCAGGCCCCCCACCGAGCCGGGAGCCCTGTGTGGGACTCCAACCCAGGACTCCGGGATCATGACCTTGAGCCGAAGGCAGATGCCTAATGACTGAGCCACCCAGGTGCCCCACATGTGGATCTCTTTACACACTCTTTAAGATGCTAATAATCTGTAGCTGGAATTATGGTGGCAATTACAATTAGTGCTGTTTTCTTTAGTACATTTAATTCACTCAGTTCCCTTAAGCATAATAATCATAAGTCTGTATTTGAAAATGTGTTATGAACATAAAGTTTCATAACTTCTGAATTTAATCATCACTGAGATTGCTTCCAGCCAGAATATTCTATCATTTTAAGACAATATATACTAGTTTTGATGTCCATTAGAAATCAATCTCTCTATTTCAAAGGACCAAGAATAATTTTTGGTTCAGGATCTGTAACATTTTCATTTGATCCAAAGCAAATCATTTCTTTCCCCACCTTTTATTCTTGTCCTTTGTTTTTGCTCTTGGGGAAATGCCAGCACATATAAATAGCTATGTTAAACTACTAATATTATCACCCTTTTTGAGAAATGGTTTGTTATTTGAAGAACATCTCACCAAAGATGTATACAAATTTAAACAACAATGAGATACTACTGCACCCCTTTTAGGATGACTAAAAATTTTAATGGATCACATCAAGGTTCCCAATATCGTGGGGAGGTGGAACTCTCACACAGTGCTGGTGAGAATTAAAAGAGTGCAACCACTTAGGAAAACACTTAGAAAGTTTCTTAAAAAGTTGAACATGGGTGCCTGGGTGGCTCAGTTATTGGGCGTCTGTGTTTGGCTCAGGACATGATCCCGGAATCCTAGAATCAAGCCCCGCATCAGGCTCTCTGCTCAGAGGGAAGCCTGATTCTCCTTCTCTCACTCGTCCTACTTGTGTTCCCTCTCTCGCTGTGTTTCTCTCTGTCAAATAAATAAATAAAATCTTTAAAGAAAAAAAGTTAAACATATCCTATCATCTGTTGTAGCCATGCCACTCCTAGGAATTTAGCCAGGAGAGATAGAAGTGTATTATCCTTAGGAAAAATCATACTCAACTATTCAAGGCAAGTTTATTTGTAATAATCAAGAACTGGATGGGGCGCCTGGGTGGCTCAGTTGGTTGAGCGACTGCCTTTGGCTCAGGTCATGATCCCAGAGACCTGGGATCGAGTCCCACATGGGGATCCCTGCTCAGCAGGAAGCCTGCTTCTCCCTGTCTCACTGCCCCTGCTTGTGTTCCCTGTCTCGCTGTGTTTCTCTCTGTCAAATAAATAAAATCTTAAAAAAAAAAAAAAAAGAACTGGAAATAATCCAAATGCCCATCAGCAGGCAGAGGAATAAATTGTGGAATACCTAAACAACGAGCTAATCCTCAGCAACCAAGAAAGTGACTTTTTATACGCCCTACAACATGGATAGTTATAATTTAATTATCCCAAGCAAAGAAGCTGGATAAAAATAATTGAAAGGGTATAATTCAATTTATGCAAAATTCTAGAACATGAAAACTGATACATAGAGACACAAAGCAGAGCATAGGTTGGGGGTCAGAGAGGGACAAGAAGGGGAATCTTAATTTATTTTTGTTCTCAAACAGGAGGGAATAGAGTTGTTCATGATATTCCTTTATGATCCTTGATGCAGAGGGAGAGCGTTTAAAAAGCACAAGAAAACTTTTGGGGGAATGCTGAATATGGTCATTATCTTGATGGCAGGGATGGTTTCACAGGTATATACAGATGTCAAACTTATCAAAGTTATATACACTTTATTTCATGCAGTTTATTGTGTGTGAATTATACCTCCAGAGATCCATTTTAAAAAAGGAAGAGTGACTACCTTCACACACTGTTAAAATTAAATGAGTTGATACTGACATGTAGTGAAACCCCGAGTAAATGTTAGCTAGTCTTCTTATTATCAGCCAAACGGGACTGGATCAGTCCCCACCTCACTGGGTTGGGGACAGAACAGAGTGGGTCAGCGCGGGTAGAATGCCTGAGCCCTGCGCTAAGCTCTTCCCGCAGGTTGTCAGGAGACAGGGCCGTGCCACTTGCTGCAAGTAAACACATTACGTAACATCAAGCCACCAGCAAAGAATATCACGTGTTTCTTCAGTTTGTGAGAACAGAAAGTGTCTGCTCTCACTGATATTATTTGCTTGTGCACAATACTTAAATAGACCCTTTACTTTCCAGACTGGCGGGACACTACCGCCAGTCGGGTAAGTGTCTGTCTTCGGCTTGCCTCACGATCTCAAGGTCCTGGGATGGGGTCCCACATCAGGCCCTCTGCTCAGCGGGGAGCCTGCTTCTCCCTCTGCCCCTCCCCCTCCTTGTGGCTCGAGGCACACACTTCCTTATCAATGGCATTTACCAGGGTTTACACCTCAAGGTCAAGGTCACACCCTTCCTAAGCATTTCTCACTTAGCTGACCCTATAGGTGGGTATGATTAGTATTATCATTATGGTTATTATTTTACAGGATGGGATTTTAAAATAAGCTCCAAACCTCAATCCTAAAGTCCTTCTACTAGAAACCTGGTCCACTGGCCCTTATCAGTTTCTTCCCTGTAAGAAGTTATTAGTTCAGGTTTCCAACCAATTACAGCCTTGGAGAGAACGTTTCCAACCAATCAGAGCCTTGGAGAGAACAGTTTGGTTGCATTTCTCTGTGAAAGGCTCCCACAGCGAGAATGTAACTGTAGAGCAGAGACTCAGGCTGTGGCCGAGTGTCCTTGGGCAGGATGGGCAGAGCCGCGGAGAGGAACCAGACAGGGTTTTCCTGGAGAGGACCCTGCTCCAGCTCCTGAAGAAGAGCCGTCCCCTGGGCCTGCTGGGGGTGGGGTGGCAGTTCTGGGAGGAGGGGGCACTCAGGTGGGCTGGGAAATATCCCAGGCCCCTCCAGTGAGGGCCAGCCATCAGTTAGCAATGGGTCTTCTGAGGGCAAGGAAAGAGAATCTCAGCAAATCTAGTCCAATGACTTCAGTCTGGGCAAGAGGAGCTAGTGAGTCTCTCTCTCTGGTTTCATCTTCTGGCCCCACTTGGATTTAATTTCAAATTCCTCAGTGTCCCCACACCCTTAGGTGGTTCTGATCATTACTTAATGTTCATTTCGGTTTATAGCCTTTATTATTACAAAATGTTCATGTTTAGCATCTAATATAAACGAAGGGAAAATCCATGTGGTTAATCTCTCAAAAAGGATTCTGGCAAACATAGGTGCTCCAACACTTGACCAGTAAGTAGGAAGTGAAGCTCTGTGTGGACAATGCAACAGAAAGTTCGCTTCGGAACATGCAGCTTGACAGGTTGAAAAATTGTTTAAAAACCAAGAATTCTGCTCTGGCTTAAGGCCTCTCTTAAGAAGACAGGAAACCTCTCACCTTGGAGAGTTGTAATAACATCTTTTTAACCTGCATATGTGAAGGCTCCTTGCCTCACCTCCTGGGTCTCATCTGCAGAATGGGGTGGATTCCATCTACAGTGCCTACTTTGCAGGGAGGTCATGAGGACCCAGTGAGATTGTGCCCCTGGGAGTGCTTTAAAAAAACAAGCAATAAGATAGAAAAATAACATGGCATTCTTGCCGATATGAAGAATGGTGGTAAAAATGATCTTTTCTTTTGTTTCAAGGCGAACAATCTGCTTTATGATCTACCTGCTGGACCATCATCACTGGAGTGTGATTTCTTCTCTTGAATGCCTTTACCTTTGACTTAAGCATTATCTTCATGGACACCTGAGTGGCTCAGTGAGTTATGCAGCTGTCTTTGGCTCAGGCCATGATTTTAGGGTTCTAGGATCAAGCCCCACATTGGGGTCCCAAATCAGTGGGGAGTCTCTTTCTCCCTCACCCTTTGCCGTCCTCTCCATCTGCTCCCTCCTGCTCCTTCTCTCCCTCCTCCTGCTCTTGCACACTCTCCCTCTCAAATAAATAAGTACAATCTTAAAAAAAAAAAAAAAGAAAGAAAAAGAAACATGATCTTGAGCAGCTGGTCAGACTTAATTTTTTTGTAGCCATTTATATCTCTGCAAGGCTGAAATGTGAAGGGGGCTTATGCATTCCACTTTCCTTTCCAAACTCTGGGGAATGATGAGTAAGAGGAGAGAATGGCATGAAGCCCAGTGTCATCAGAATCTAGATTTTAATTTAGGTGACTTGACACATAGATTAAAATCTTCAGAAAAACTCCTTATTCTTGTTAGGGTTTGGTTTTCTCAGTTATGGGAAGAGAGTAGTTTGAAATTTCTAAAAATTCTAACCTCCCATCACAGTAATTTGCCAGTAATAATCACAACACCTATTAAAGGTTTTCTTCCCTCCATTTGCAAAAAGGGAAGCAGGTGAGGGGAGCCAAATGACTTGCCCAAAGTTCACAGAGAACTATCAGATGCCAAAGCCAAGTCTCCATCTTTTGGTTTCTCTGGATGGTGGAAAGAGTCCACCATGTCCACCCGGATGTCTTAACCTTATGTCCGTGGTCTCTCAAGCCATGGCTCTCACCCATGCATATTAGAATAACCGCACTTTTTAAAAATTCAAAACCATAGTGAGATGCCATCTACACCCATTATGATGGCTAAACATACATACAGACAAACAAACAGAAAGTGACAAGTGTTGGCGAAGACCTGGGGAAATTGGATCCCTTGTATGTAAATGGTAGGAATGCAAAATGTCGCAGCATCTATTGAAAACAGTTTGGCGGCTCTTCCTCAACAAACTTAAACTCCATGTTCCAGGAATTCCACTTTGAAGTATAGAAACAGAAGAACCGAAAGCAGGTTGTCAGAGAGAGAACTGTACACCCATGTTCACTGCAGCATTATTCACAATAGCCAAAAAGTGGGAGTAACCTGAGTACATCAGCAGAGAAGTGGATAAACAAAACGTGCTCTATCTGTACTCTAGCCATACCGTTATTCAGCCTTCAAAGCAAAGGGAATTCTGACACCTGCTACAATATGAATGAACCTTGAGAACATTGTGGGAAATGAAACAAGCCAGACACAAAAGGATGAATACTATATGATTCTACTTATATGAGACACCAGAGTAGCCAAATGCCTAGAGACAGCCCAGGGACTGGGAGGAGAGGTGAAAGAGAAATTCTCTTTAACGGGAAGAGAGTCAGTTTTGCAAGGTGAGTTTTGGAAATGGATCGTGGTGATGACAGACGAGCTGTGTGAATATATTAATGCTACTGAACTGAACACTTACAAGTGGCCAATGTGGTCCATTTTCTTTTATGTGTATTTTATCACAATTCAAAAATATATATATTTTATTTTTTTAATTTTTTTTTAAACGACTAATGCCAGGGCTGGACTCCCAGTTCTGTGTAAAAGCTCGTTTTCAGCTGCACAGTGAGTATTGAGGAGTTTCGCTCTAGAACCCCAGGCCCCACCGCAGCCGGACACCTTGGAAACACTCATCTTTGAGACTAAAATGCCATTTGCTAGTTTAAGCCAAAATAAAAACGAAAATCCCTGGCATCACCTCCTGTGAATATTCTCTTGAGCATAGTGTTCCTGGAGAAAAGAAAAACGCTTCTGTCTTGGGTTTGCCGACAAGAAAGAGTCTTCTGTGTGCTTATTCTATTCTGAAACAAACCTCACTCTGAGTTCTCTGACCCAGAGAAACAAGCTCTGGTATCTGGAGAAAGCAAACGGATCCCAGGCTCCAATCAAGGGAAGAATGCCTGGGGAATCAGAAGAACATTATGGTGTTGTATAAATTTCTGGTGAGGTTTCAGCCTGCAGCATTGTCCTGAATTCTATGCAAAACACCAGGGATGCTGGTGAATTGGGAGGTGACTTGGATAATCACGGGCCTCGGGCCTTACTGAGATGATGAAGTTAGGGAAAAAAAAATAGGTTTACAGTCAGAGGAAGAGAGGAAATGAAGGAAGAGGAGGTTTATGAAGTGTGCCAGCGGATGGAGGAGAGGGCGTGTTGCAAAGCATCTGAGAGAATGATGCTACACTCTAAAGCAATTAAGTGTGCATTCCCTTCTGCAAAGATGGGGCAAGGAATTTGGTTTAGGTCTGAGGGAGGAAAGGGCCTATGGGGAGGTGCCCACCCTTAAAGTCTTTTATCTTTGTTACCAGTGTGGGGGTGGAGTGTCTCATTCTCATTCTGGCTATTGCTATCTTCACACCAGTGAGCTGGGGCATTACTGTCCAAAAGAATGTTCTGCTATGATGGGAGTGTTCCCCGGGTGTGCGGGAGCCGGTTTTTATTGGCTTGGTAGAGTTGGTTGTTTTATTTTCAAAAATTTTATGAAGTGGTTGTTAAGCATCCTCATGATTTAAAAATTAAATTCTGTAAAAATATTAAATATTATATGAAAAATAAAGATAATAAATATCCCAAACTCATTACACCTTAATTATTTGACTCTTACATATACAACGAAGTTTGCCCTGTCCAATATGGTGGCCACGAGCCACACAGGCCCCATGGAGTACTAACTAGTGTGACTGAAGAAGAGAGTTTAAAGTGTTATATAAATGAAATTAATTTGTATTTAAATAGCCACGTGTGCAGGTCTGGGGCTTTTGCACAAAGCTATCTATCTCATTGATGACTGTTAGAAGAACATTTATTTCAGCTGCTAAATAAGTATCTTGTTCTTTCATGTCAATGAATTTGGTTTTTATTGTCATTTGGATCTGACCTCAAGTTATTTGGGAGGGCAGTGGTGGAGGGAGTGGCAGACAGTGAGGGAGACAGAAGATTCCTCCACAATTGAATTCTTGGTGCTTTGTGAGTTTGGCCATGTGGTAGCCTGCTGTGGGGCCGTCCCTGGAGGGCTGGGAAGCCAACACGCAGCGTGGCTCCCTGGTCCAGAGCAGACGCAAGATGCTGGGTGGCACGGCAGGCATCTCTGGGGTTCCCTTAGAGTTTAGGAACAACGGCAGTCTCCTCAGGGGCAGAGGGCACTCCATCGGGAACCCCTAGTCAAAAAACCACTGGAGTTTGACTCGTTTTGCAAGGGAGTGAGCGGGGACCTGCCCGCCTGAGGTCAGCCCCGGGCAAGGCCAGCCGGCTGGGAAGTGGGGACGATTAGCACCTAAAGCTACTGCTTCTGATGTGCTCATCCCCTGTCCCCGGCCCATTTCCCCCAAGAAGCTCCCTGCTTTAATTTCCCTGCAGGTTTCAGAAAGAATGCATTAAATTATCATCACTAGCTGTTTTGTGAGCAGCCTTTTGTGGCCAATAATGAGTGTAATGAGAGAAAAGAAAAAGGAAAAATGGGGTGATTGCAGCTCACCAGGCTGCTTTTGCTGAGCTGTTTGTAAAGCAACACAGACAGACAATTGGGGCCCTTCTTTGTCTGTTAATTTGTATCTGCCTTTTCCTTTGTCGCTGAAAGGTGAGCCTGTTTATTAGGCATCTGCCAGACAACAGAGACCATTTTACTTAACCTAAGGTGGGCTAGCAGAGCCCCGGAGTCACGGGAGTCACGGGGCTCTGCCTTCTGCCCCATTGCCTTTGCAATCTTGTTTCTTTTTCTTTTTTTATTTCTTTTTTAATTTTTCAGTGTTCCAAGATTCATTATTTATGCCCCACACCCAGTGCTCCATGCAATATGTGCCCTCAGTTCCCACCACCAGGCTCTCCCAGCCCCCCCACCCCGCAATTCTGTTTCTAAATGAGTCACCTTAGTGCACCTGCTATGTGATTAAAGGAAAACTACAGCTGGGACTCTTCCCAGGAAACCTTTGACATCCTAATAAAGCTGCCCCTCCTTCCTAGCCCCAGAGCTTCGGGCTCTTTGTGCTCCTCCGGACCACTGAAACAGCCCCTAATGTCTTCCTGAAAAGACAGTGATCTAATCATAATAGTCCCATGGTCTAAAATCTTTAGCGGTCCCCCACTATCTGTGAGCATCTAAAAATGACCTTCAAGGACCTTTGCAGGGCTGACTTCACATAACTGTGCCATTAGATGGTAAGTTCTCTGAGAGCAGGGACTCTGTATCTTGCTTAGCTTTTTTTTTTTTAAAGGATTTTATTTATCTGTAGGGGGTGGGGGGGGGAAGAGCAGAGTGAGGGACAAGCAGGCTCCATGCTGAGCCCCATGAGGGGCTTTATCCGATGACCCTGAGACCAAGAGTCAGATGCTCAACCGATGTAGCCACCCAGGCTCCCTGATCTTGCTCGGCTTTTTAAGTCTTAAGACCATGTAGCAAAGAACCTTGCACATAAGAGATGCATGAGTTTGTTGGACTGGATTGAATCAAAAGCAAGCAAACATAAACCAGAAGTTCCGGTCTTCTCAGGAGGTACTGTTACTTGGATATGCAGACTTAAAAAAAAAGCAAGAAACACGTAAAAGGTGGTACTTTTTTTCCTAATTTTCAATTTTCTTTTTTAATAGCAGAAACCTTATGCATTTTTGATGCCTGCTGTCAAAAGCTGTATGTCAGAAATTCTAGATATTGGCCCGGCCCTGGTTCCCGGTTCCCGGGGCACATCGGAGACCGCACTGAGGCCAGCCAGAGAGATTCCTCTGGGAGAACACTCGGAGTGAGGAGGACGACTGGGCTGGAAGTCAGACCACAGGCCTCTGCACCTGTTTGACATTAACTGACGGTAGAGCTTAGACAAGTTTTTGCAAAATGGAAATGGGGCTGAATGGTCACCAATGTCTCTCGGCTCTCGTATGTTAGCCATGATTTTAAAGGGAGCCATTAATTTTCCAAGGACATAGTGAAATACCCAGATTCTGAGAACCCCCCCCCCCCAAAGACGACCACCAGAGGCCAGAGTCAAAGCCAAGCGGCAAGGGTCGTTTATTGTCGGGTTCGAACCTGGGCCTCTGTGCGTACGTTACCGGTCATGCTCAGAGACCCCGAGCATACTTTTAGCGCAGCTTTTATAGGTAAGGGCAAACAAGTAATAGAGTTTCCCCAGTTACAAGCACATGATTGGTTGACATTCTCCCTAGTTTACTGGTTGCCTTACGACTGGCCTTGGCCCCCCCCAGCCCAGCAAACCCTAAGATGCCCGATGGTTGGGTAGGAGGCTCCGGGAGTGATCATGTAGCCACATTCCTGGGGCTAGATAGCCGGGCTCAGGGAGTGCTCTTGTAGCCATATTCCCGGGGCCAGAAGGCCATTATCTCTCGTTCTTAGATCTGAAGGCGTGGGGGGAGTCCTTGTGGTTACAGGGTGGCTATGTGGGGGGTGCTAGGGTTTTCCACTTTCCCAGGGTCCAGCAAGCGAGTGAACAGAAGCCAGGTGGCTGCTAGGGCTATAAGGCATAATGGTCCCAGTTTTATTTTTCACGCTTCTCAATAGAGACCCCGCTTCCATTTCTTTCCGTTTTGGAACCTTACATAGCAAAAGCTTTAGCACAAGTTCTGTTAGGGTTCATTCGACGGACATCTGCTCATTGCCAAAGCCCTAGACGTGAAGGGCATGCCTGTGTTCTTGCTGACTCTGTGAACTTCTGGGTGACCACTTGCTCTTCGTCCAACACATTCAAGCCCCTCTATGGAATGATACTAAGGAAGTTGTTTAGAGAAACCTCCTGTCCACCCTTTTTCCACCGCAAAATACAATCCAAGTTTAACTACCCTTTGGGATTAATTCTGAAGAACATGTATTTTTGCTCCTGCAGCGGACACTATGTCTCATCACTAGGTCCCCTCTTTAGAAGTGGTGTATACAACCCCTGACCCCGGAGAGGATGAGGATTTACAGTGGCAGCCTTCACTGGAGATCCCTCAGAGCCCACAGGGACTCACCTCACCCAAGGTTGTGCCCAGTGGTAGAATTAAACATGGAGGCAAATTCTTTGTTCCTTCCCCACTGAGAGGTGGAGTTGAATCCCACCACCCAACCACCTGGAATAAATCGTCAGAGCCTCCATGTTCCAAAATGATGGCCGGAATCTACTTCTTTCGCCTCCTGTCACCATTCCTTAGGAAGCCACTAGGCTATGATGGGTGCCATATACATTCCTACCAGAGGGACCAGAGAGTCAATGGCCTTAAATCGGCAGGGCTGCCTTGAGGCTGCAGATGATGATGATGACGATGATTCTTCTCCTTCTTCTTCTCCTCCTCCTCCTCCTCCTTCTTCTTCTTTTCCTTCTCCTTCTTTTTACTCCTGCAGTTCCACACGTTCTCATGTCAAAAACCTAAGACCAGAAAAATGCCTAGAAATAAAAATAAAATTTAGAATTGATGTTGTCTTTTCACTCGGTTATTTTCCCCAATGTTCCAGAAGGCATATTTGGGTCCTCGTGCAGTGGAAAATACTCGTAAAACATAAGCTTCGCATCTTACATTGGGGGAGATATGGTAAGAAAATAAGTCACTGAAGAATGGCTGGAACTCTGCCTTCTGGGGCCACTAGCACCTGGGGTCCCATGGGACCACAAGATTGGGAGGTGGGGAGGGTGAGGGAAAGCTCAGCACACCTGGGAAAGCATGTCCATCCCAGGAGCTAACTCCAAAGTAACAATTTCCACAGTTTCGCATGATGACTGTCACTGTCCTAGCTTCTCCCACACTCTATGTCACCTCTGATGAAAGTCAATTTAGTGCGAATCCTGAGCTGGGGTTTCTTCCTTGGTTTGAGGCTAGTTCTTGGTTCAGAGATCACCAGAGTCATGTCAGCCACGCCCACACTTCTCTCGGCACGAACAGGGAAAGCATGGGAAGAATTCGGGTTGATCCCTACATCTACCAGGCAGTGGGTTGCTTCTCTCTGGGCACCCTGTTGTTCAAGGATGTTGAGTTTCCATAATAGGCAACAAGAGTTGTGACTCCCAAAAACCCTATGGGAACGGGATGCCCCACAGGCATCCTGAGCAAGTGTCTCTTGAAAAGACCTCTCCCACAAATGCAAGGTCACTGAGGCTCCAAGGTAGGGTTTTGTGACCTCTCTGGGTGTACCTCAATTTACCTAAAAAAAAAAGTTGCTATGTAGCTTTCAAAGCTAAGGTGATTTTTATTCCTTTGAATTTTTACAAATACACATAAATCCAATAAAGCAATCTGGGAAGGTATGGCCTGATAGATCAAATAAATAACAAATTTCAAAGGGACCTGGAATTGTTGTCATGGGCTCTCTGTCCTCGGCTCTGCTCTCCTTAATACCTTAATCCCACTTTTCTAGAACATAAAGAGGCTGGAAACAAGTCTTGGAGGTGGAGGAACCCAAATGCCTAGGAGAGGACCACAGCTGTTTTTCTTGGGAATAAGGAAGTCAGCAGCCTTGATCAAAGCAAGGCTTCCCTGGGTGGGAAGCAATGTTGCCCCTTCTTTACAGCATCCCCCACGTGTACCCGTACGGACCTGTGCTGTGTCGTAGCTCTGAAGGCTTTCTTGGAGAGCAAAGGACTACCTTTCCAGGCTCTGTACACTCCAGATGGTCTAGCTGTTCAGAGAAAGTTCCCAATGGGCAGTTGGGCACCACTTGGGAGCTAGTAGAAAATCTCAGCAGGCACTCCCACACCTTCAGTGAGAATCTGCATTTTTCTCAAGTGTCCTCATTGAATCTTTGGGGCATCAAGGTTTGAAAAGTGCTGGCACATAGCCTCCCTCCTTAACAGTTGGCAGGGCCTCCCACCATTGCCTGCATTGTCTGTACTCCAGGCAGGGTGACATATCCCTCCCCAAGGTTCCATACTGATACCTGGGGCATGCTCCAACAGCATCCTATATTGGTTTACAGCGGTCTGTCTCTGCCCAGACTCTGAGGGCCTGGACTAGGGAGGTGGTGCGGTGGAGGGATGAGTGTGGACTGTGGAGCTGGGCATCTGGGATCATGTCCCAGTTCTGCCACTAACTCGCTGTGCTACCTTGGACAAGTTACTTAACCTCTCTGTGCATCAGCTCTATTATCTGTTAAAAAGGAATAATTTGAGGTCTCTACCTACTGAAATCATTGTGAGGATGAAATTAGTTGGTAAGCCATATATGTTATGATATGAACATGTTTGCTATTATTTTTTGATTATTCAGGTTTGAATTTTTTAGTGACTGCTCCATAATAAACAACATCATAAACAAATATTGACTGATCAAATGTATTACAGTGTTTGGGTTTTGTCTTATTTGACCCAGGAAGTCCAGTGCCTCTGTGAGGTCCGCGAGGTTTGCATAATTAGCTCCGGGTCATCAGTGGGGAAGAGGCTCAGAGAGGTTCCCTTGCCGAAGACCTCACAACAAATTCAAAGTAGGGGCAGGATCAGAACTAGAGCCCTTTTGCAGGATTCCTGATCACTTACGCAGGATTAATACTGCTGTTAACTCTAGTCTAATGGGAACACAGTGAATTTTAAAAGTGGGCTTCTAGGGGCATCTAGGTGGCTCAGTCATTTAAGCATCTACCTTCAGCTCAGGTCATGATCTCAGGGTCCTGGGATCTGCCCCAGGTTGGACTCCCCAGTTAGGGGGCAGTCTGCTTGTTCCTCCCCCTTTCCCCTCCTCCGCCTGTGTGTGAGCTCTCTCTCTCTCAAAGAAATAAGTAAAATCTTCAAAAATAAAAGAATAAAAGTGGGTTTCTCATCCAGAAAACGTTTTTTTTTTTTTAAGTGGGATCCATGCCCACAGTGAGGCTTGAACTCACAGCCCTGAGATCAAGAATCATAGGCTGTACCCAACTGAGCCAGCCAGGCACCCCAAGTTATTAAAAACTTGTACCCTGTATTTCTTGTTGTCAAAGACCAGTGACCACACCTGCGCACCTGAAGAGTAACAGGTCACCCCATCCTATCACCCAGAAGGATCTTCTGCCAATTTCCTCCCCAATTTTATGGCATTTGACAGACACAGTCCTTAGGATACGCATGCCAACTTGACAATTACTTATTAAAATACTGGGAATTTAAGGGCGCCTGGGTAGCTCAGTGGGTTAAAGCCTCTGCCTTCAGCTCAGGTGATGATCTCAGGGTCCTGTGATCGAGGCCCACATCGGGCTCTCTGCTCGGCAGGGAACCTGCTTCCTCCTCTCTCTCTGCCTGCCACTCTGCCTACTTGTGATCTCTCTCTCTGTCAAATAAATAAATAAAACCTTTTAAAAAATATACTGGGAATTTAAAAAAAAATACACTGTAGACTGATAAAACTGCCCCTTCTAAATATCCATAGAATGTATTTTCAATATTGCAAAGAATATTCTCATAAGTGCAATGACCAAAATAACCCAGGCCTCCTTCTTAGTTTATTTGCCTTAAAATCATTTTTGTTCTGAGTATGAAAATGAACACTCATATAGTACAACAGCAGTACTTTGTTTTGTTTTTAACTGAAAGGGGAAAAAAAGATCAACTTTAATTTGAATACTAAACCATCCAGAATATCTAGCTGAAAACATGTTTTTATTATTTGCATTCTTAGGTCTGGCTTGTTACGCTTTTAGCATATCTACTGATATCACTCACAATATTTTTTCATTTCATATATTAATATTTAATATTCTTTAAACATTGTTCAACCTTAATGGTTGTCTAATTTCTGTTTTTCATCCACAGAGAAGCTATTAATTTATGAGCATATAGGGCAGTAAGTAATAATTTGCATGAATACCCTGAGCAGATATGCTCCCGTAGGCCGCCCATAGCATAGGCTCTGGAAGGAATGATACCATCTATTGGCCAAGCTCCAATGAACATTGCTTTACAAGAAGACAAAAAAAAAGTTTTTAATCCGTAGAGAAGTCTGCTAAGTGAAAAATCAACAGAGATGACAGGAGCCGGTTTGTTTCTATTCCTTTTTTTCTTTTGTGTGTGCTCTGCCGTTTTCTGTTGGGAGAGATTTCTAAAAATGGCAATGAGGAAGGAGCCAGAGCGCTTTGAAGAACTGGAGACCAGCTCATCCTTCTCTGTGTCCGGAACCTCATCTTCTCCCAGTAACTCTGTCGACAGAGCTCTATGTCCACATATCACCTGCAGAGCTAACCCAAAATAAGGTCAGCTGGGTCAAAAAATTCACTATAGAGTGGGTCAAACCAGCTCTTCAACTTTATCTAGATGTCTGAAATCTACTCAAGCCCCATCCCAGTGGAAATGATATTCTGTCTCGTGATTTGAGAAATGGCCTGGGACAGCACGATAGTGCCTGTGTTAAATGTTGATCTTGCACTTGAAGATACAATTGCACATCCAGAGGTGAAAGAACACTTTATATTTGAAGAGGAATTA
Source organism: Spilogale gracilis (assembly GCA_004023965.1). Taxonomy (NCBI): domain Eukaryota; kingdom Metazoa; phylum Chordata; class Mammalia; order Carnivora; family Mephitidae; genus Spilogale; species Spilogale gracilis. Next base: position 57,392 of record PITA01009334.1, read on the forward strand.
GGTTAATTGCCCTCAATGCAATTTCTATACTTCCCGCCTCCAAAAGGTGTGGGGTTCTTTCCCCTGGGGCGAAGAAGTCAATGATGAAGTCAGTCATTGTTCCCATAAATCCTGGCCACGGAATTACCCTCCCTCGTGCTAATGCATTCCGAAGTTACCTTTCCTAAAATCTGGGATTTATAGCCACCTCGGGACAGATGCCACACCGGCACCCGGAGGGGGATAATTAAGGCAGTTACCCAGACAATTTAAAACAGACAAAATAATTTTTCCTCAATTATGTGCATATTACAATCTGTCTTTCCTTTTCAAGTAGTTATGTGATTGTCATAATTCTCTTTTTTCGTTTTTTTGTCCCATGTTGAACAAGCCTTATAGGTAATAGTAGAAGTTTAATACAATTTAAAATTAGTGCCCATGCTAATAAAATCTCATCTTCTAATCCAGTATTTTGACATTCAAAAAACATATTTAACAGAAACAACAGTTTTCCCAGCTGTTCAAGGAAGTTAAACTATCTTTCCCAGTGCTGGGAAGCTCAAGACTCACAGTATCACGCCAGGCTCTGAAAAGTTTCTCTTTGCTCGCTCTTCGTTTCTCTTATGCTGGATTTATATCATGGCTAGACTTTCCAGATGTGTTTCTCTCTATTAAAACACTGACACAAAATTAGGACAAATTAGCACACAAAACTAGTGCTTAAATTTGGAGCATGGGTTTTTAAAGCCTCATTCTTTTGGATGGGGGGAGATGATTTTTGTTGGTTAGTTGTTTTTGACTAGAATTTTTGTGCATTGAGAAAACATATTTGGATATAAATTTATCTGTGGATGAATTGTATTCTGCTGAATATACAGTAAGCTGTAATATGAATCCCTCTACCCATTGTCCGTTTATAAATAAAAGAGTTCTGCCACTTTCCATTATGTAACAGAAATAGCTTCGTTTAAGACTTATTAAAGATTTAGGGCTCTATTATTGAAACCATTATTATTAGCATACAATAATAACTTGGCATAATTTATATAAACTGGGCATATTTCCTTTCCTATAAATTATAAACATTTAAAATAGCTTCTCTTATATCACGAGCTTCGAATGCAACTCGAGCTGCCATTATGACGCCAAGCCAACCAGAGAAGCCACGGGACTAAAGGGACTGCCTTTGAAATTAGCCTGTTCATCACTATTTCAACTCGGACAGTAGCATCTTAGGCTTTGCTCCTTCAGGGTAGGGTTATCAGGCAGGGTCATGACACACATGGTGTCAAGTTCAGTGTTGTTGCTTAATAATAACAGTTGGGAAATTATTTTTTCTGGTTTTTTTTTTGGCGGCAAGTGGGGGGACAGAGGGAGGGTGCTGGTCATCAAAGCAGAAGCCAGGCCAGTCCATAATAGCTTCATTGTCTTTCTCCGGCAGCCTGAAAAGGCTACCTTGAGGGGCGTCCCTGCTAAGTACACGGGGACTTGCAAAGGGTACAAAGAATGACACAGGGTCTGCAGCCCGGGTCACCTTGTCGCAGGCCGGAGAGCCAGGCCTGGGGAGGATGTGGTCAGTGGTTGGGGCCCCTACACATGGCTGTGTTGGCTACATGGCCTGATTTCAATGTTACCTCCGTCTTTTTCATTTTATTGATGGCTAAAATTTTAATAAGGAAGAAGCCCAAGACAGATGAGAAGATACTAATAGTGTATCTACACTGTGCTATGATCAAGAAAAATGCCATGGACGTTTTTCTTGGTCCCCAAGGCAGCACAGTAATCTAAACTGAGTTTTTAACTATTCTGAGTATTAATAAAAACCCATGAGAATAGTAAACTGTGTGTGCTATTTTAGCAATTAAATATAAATTATCTGTGCTTATTTTCCAATACTATTTGCCACATGCCTTATTAACATGACCTGGAGAGGGAAGGTCTAAGAGAAAGAAACAGTCAAGATTCCTTTTATAGGGGTGCCTATGTGGCTCAGTCCATTGGGAGTCTACCTTCAGCGTGGGTCGTGATCCCAGGGTCCTGGGATTGAGCCCCACGTTGGGTTCCCTGCTCACTGGGGAGCCTGCTTCTCCCTCTCCCCGCCCCCTTGTGTGCTCTCTCTCACTATCTCTGTCTCTCTCTCTCTCAAATAAGGAAAAATCTTCAAAAAAAGAGATTCCTTTTATAAAATAAGGATCAATATTCTAAAATTTGGGGCTAGTGTATGTATTTTGGTATTTCTTCCTCATCAAGTGAGAGGATTTTTTTTTTTTTTGAGATATTAAAACTGGTTAACTATGACAAATGCTTTTATAAAAAGTAGGTCAGGGAAAATGCTGTGGCTCTATTTAGGAATTTCAAATTCTGGATGCCCGTCTAGAAGCATGAGCATGAACTGTCCTCCAGGTGCAAGTGCTAAAGTGTCAAAGAATCTCAACCTAGGGCAAGTGGGTCAAGTTGGAATCAATAGTCCTGATTCCATGAGGTCAACCTAGTTCTTCTGCGTGTTTCCAAATAAACCAGAATTCCCAGCTGTGGTAAGTAACTGATAATCAGAACAGCTGACCTATACATGTAGTTGCTGGGTGTCTAGCATGTGATCTGCATTAATGCATTTGCTCCTCAGAGCACTGTTATTAATATTTCCATTCTTTAACATAAAGAAACTTGTCCAAGATCATACAGATAGGAAAAGGCAGAGCTGAAATTCAAACTTGGACTCTGGCTTCAGCACCTGTGTTTTTAATGGAGGCATCCCATCTGGGTGGTCCATCAGCCCGGTTAACCTAGGCCAGCTGCTGACCAATCCAGCCCACCACTTGTTTTTGCATGTCCTGTGAGCAAAGAACAGTTTTTACATTTTTAAATTTTTTTTTAAATCAAAAGAAGTATAAGACGCTGTGATGTGTAAACATTACATACCATGTAAATTTTAGTGTCCATAAAGTTTTATTGGAACACAAGCCTCGTTCATTCCTTTATACATTATCGAAAGGTGTTTTTGCACTGAAACGGCAGTTGAGTATTTGCAAGAAAAACCATATTGCCCACAAAGCCAAAAATATTTGCTGTTTGGTTCTTTTAAGACAAAATTGGCCTGAAGTCATCAATTGAGCCACTAAAGGGAAAAGAAGAAGTGGAAATAGCATGGGGGTTTGTAGAATGGGTCCGATCGGAAATTAGGACCCCAAGTTCATCCATCTACCTCAAGTACAGGTGTAGAAGTCGCCACTTAAAGCTTTGTCGAATGCTGGTCTGTTGGAATGTTCCAGGACATTCTAGAATTCCAGAAACCTCCACAGCAGTTTCTTTCTCACAAGAATGATAAGAAGTGACAAACTGAGGATGGGACAAAATGGTGAGAAGATGACTTCATGTAACATTTTTAAATACTTACTACAATTCACTTTTATAATAAACCTACTTGCAGATGGGGGAAAATAACCCACCGACATCATTGCAATAACATTCCTACGTGATGATGGTTCAAGGCAGGATAGTGCTTTCTGGAATACTTAAGATTTCCAATTTAAATTCTTTTAAAAATAAAATAAAACCCTCTCAAAATGAGCAAGACAGTTCCATGATGAAATGCGTTCTTAGCAGTAATAAAACTTCACTAAGTTGTACTCACTGAAAATAAAATCAGACTACTTTATTTTTTTAATCCAACAGCTTTTTGAATAAAGCTAATTTCATTTTCAGATATAAGTTATATTTTAATATTTAGAATTAACTAAATATTGGCTCAAAGCCACCAAATGTTAAGAAATAGATACCCATGCCTCCTTTGGAACTAAGAAGGAATAAAACCATTTGTTCTCTAATGTATTTCAAATACTTGCTCTGGAATGGCTGTTCCACTATTATTTCACATAATCTCTGTAAAATGGATTTGTTCAGCAGACAGGAACTGAGAGCTAACTCATACCCAGTCTGAATTAGTGATTTTTAAATGTTTCAACAACCAGTTGTTTAGTCACTACCCAAAGGAAATGACGTGTTTCAGGAAGTGTCTATGCAGACCCAGATTTTATCGACCAGGATTGAGATGTGCTGAAGAGCAAATAAAGGAGGAGAGTAAATGCTCCATTCTGCTCTGCTGGCATTTATCGATCCCTTCCCTCTGAGCGCCACATTCTCCGTTAGATTCACACAAAGGTGACAGGGACACATTTGGCCCCCTCACCTGGCTTCTCAACTCCAATTTTCACACCTTTTGTACCTCTCTACTTCCGGAGGCTTTTTTCTCCACCTTCGGATTATTCTGTTCCACCAGTGATGTCGGTCTCTCCCACTGATGGTTTTACCTTCCCAGGAGGACTTTTAGGGCATTGTTCTAGACATCCTACCTAAATAATGTTACACAACAAAAAATCATAACACATCACTGCTTTATAACGATACACATTTATTCAGCTCCTGAGTCTCGGAGGTTAAGCTGTTCTGGCCACACTCAGCTGAGGCTGGGCTCCCAGCTGGTGCGCACATTTGCTGGTTTAGGCTGGGCATGCTTACATGTACAGAGGTCAGCGGGCTCTTGGCCGATCCGGGGTGGGCCCGCAGGTAGGTCCTTCCCATGGAGATGACATAGGGCAAGGGTGGGCAAGCCAAATAATGCAGGATGCTTTCAAGTTTCTATCTGTATCACATCCACATATCCCACTGGCCAAAGTTAGTCACTTGGCCAAGCCCAGCATTGGAATGGAAGGGTCATACGAAGTGACATGGCAAATGGTGTGAGTGCAGGAGCTGATAAAGTACTGGGGTCATCTTGTGTAATCCGCCATGCATGTGAGCAAAACTAAGAACTCCAAATGCAGATGATTCTCATTATAAAATATGTTAAGTGGAGGTATGTAAATCAATGAACGAGAGTCATGGCGTGCAACAACCTCTTACATCACTCTATACTTTAAAGGCTATTAACAAAGTGTTAAACTCCATCTGCTGAACTTAGTTCGTCCTTTCACGATACTTCCAGGAGACACTCAAAGACAGGAGCACCTTGAAAGCCAGTGTGGGTCCCAAGATGATGGTTATTACGGGACAGGATGTAGAGAACAGCAGGAAATTGTCACTTCTCTCTTGGTCGTCGGAAGCAGGTCAAAGGCCAATACAAATAGGTCCAATAATAGCCAATTAAGTTAAAAAAAAGCTCATAGCTGCAGAAAAATACTGTACTTCCTCAGGAAGAGAAGCACGCCCAGTAAGGGTACCTAACACTCTCCAGCCCCAATCGTTTGGGGGTATAACTGTATATAATCCCTATCCTCTGGATAAAGGAAACCTAGACCAGTGGAAACTAAAGTCATGCAGATGAACTCTCTAAGTGTGTCAATGTTGGTGGCCCTGAAGAGACGGGTATTCAGGAGATACCACAAAAAAATCTATGACTAGAGAAATGGACACAACTTATACGGACCTTGGAGACAGGTTTTCTTCTTTTGTGATTTAAAAAAAATACACACATAACCGAAGATCTACACTCACGGAGTTGTGTAGCAGGTGTCTAGTGTGACTGGGATTTCATACCCATTGAAGTGCCGCTCCCCTTTCCCCTCCCACCAGCCTCTAGAAGCCACCTTTCTACTTTCTGTTTTTATGAGGCTGTTTCAGGTATCTCATGTAAGTGGAATTCTTGTAGAATTTGTCCTTCTGTGGGGACAAATTCTGTCCTTCTGTGACTGGCTTACTTATCTCATTTTGCATAATGTCCTCCAAATTCATTCCTGTTGTAGCATACGGAACACATTTTCTTCATCCACTCATCCATCATGGCTATTTGGGTCGTTCCTAGCCATTGGTAATTATAAACCATGCTGCAGGGGACATAAGAGTGCAAATCTCTGCTTGAGATCCTGATTTCCATTCTTTGGGATAAATACCCAGGGTGGGATTGCTTGGAGGCAGCGTAGTTGTCTTCTTCATGTGTTCAGGGGCGCCATAGCACTTTCCATCAGGCTGCACCTGTTTGTACTCCCACCAACAGCGCAAGAGGGTTTCCTCTTCCCTACGTCCTTGCCACACTTGTCATTTCCTACGTATTTTTTATAATGGCCATCCTAAAAGGTGTGAAGTTGTATCTTATATTATGGTTTTAATTTGCATTCCCCTAATGTCAATGATGTTTGCCTATCTTTTCATAGACTGTGCTTTCTTATCCACAAATGGGTAGATGCCACATTTATTTTATATTATTGAAGATAGAATAGGCTCTCTTGGCATATGTTCCTAGGACATTCGAATGCCAAAAATTACTTCACTTTATAATACTTGTTTCATGTATTACTAATGATAAAATACTTACCAATTAACATAAGACTGCATATCCTGCTTAACAGAAAAATTTAAAAACTGCCTATTCATTCTTCTCCATGATTTACCTTTACTTAAGATATTTTGTACCCATGGTTAGAAGACTCAGTCTTCAGTATGTAACCTCGCATCTCTCCTCAAAGATGTAAAGAATTATCACAAGCATCTTTCCACTAGTGCAAAAAGGAAAAGAGGGGAAACAAAAGAAATTCACATGTGGAGGAAGGGGGTGTTCCACACTTACTTTGGTTTGTGCAAATGGGCTGCGCTTATTCAATCAACAGGATCACTTTGACACGTGCACATGCCACCCGTTAGCTCTCCGCTCAGGACAGACCGTGCAATTTGCAAGCCTAGCACAGAAGAAAGTGCACAGCCCCTTGTTCAAAAATGATTAGGAATTTCAAGGCAGCAACTGTACAGCATTAACTCTAGTGCCTGGGCTTTCTAACTAACATTTCTAACTAATTTAAGTCACATGAGCATGAAACCAGCCCAGCCTCCATGGTAAAAAGAAAAGAGGATCTTTTTTGGGCACCTGTCATATGTCAGAAAAAAACACACAACCAGCCCTGCTCTCCAAAAGTAGCAGTAGAAGTTAAGAACCTAAAAAACTAATGGGGAAAAGGGTCTCACAAATGCCGCCTAGTGATGTCAACTTTATTTTTCTAGAAAATTCCAAGAATCACTTAATTTCAACACCCAGATGTTCACTTCCAGGCTGGAGTTTTGCAGTCAGCCAGGGACAGGCCACAAAGCAGTGGTACCTCCCTGTTTGTCATAATTAATTTCTTGGCAGTCATTGCCAGGGGAGAGAAAAGTTACTGAGAATGAGAGAGGCACACAGTCTCCCCAGTTAGCATGAACACACAGTTTAGGGGAGACTTCGAGAAGCCTGAATCGAGCCCAACTTTACCACGCTCCATGTAACTTACTAACCTTAAGCTATGAGTCAGCCATGAGAATGAGAGAGGAATTTAAATGAACAATGGGAAGTCATCTTTCCTAAGTACTTGTGATTAGCAGCGACCCTAAGAATTTCACGATATGAAAATGGACATCTTGAGAAACCCAGCATTATAGCACTCAGCACTTAGTCAGTGGAAGTTTCCTTAAGCTTGTGGTGATTTATGAAGTGAGCTGTTGGCCTTTTCACCTATTATTGCCGTCATCAGATTTCTTCACTGAAAATGTTCTCATTTGTTTAAAAAAACATAACCAGCAACACAATCAGAACCTGAGTGATTTCTTCTTGATTCTGCAAATTACATTAATGACATAATAACTTTAATATAAAAACCATGGCTGTCAGATGCGCACATCATCCAATCAATGGAAACAAATCATTTTCTCTTATGTTTAATGATTCTCTCGAGGAGTAAATCGAAGCCAAAAGAACAGTCAGTCAATGAGGAGGTAGCATACATTGTCTCTCATGAGGAGAATTGAAAACAAAGGTTTCCTTTATTGTGTGAATTTCAACTAGTGGAAATCAATTTTTGCACACAGAGGGAGGGGGGTGTACGAGGCGGACATCAAGGTTTGATTTTGATATTGTAAAGTCCCAGAAGATCAATTATTGTGGACCATGTCTTTTTGTGACTGTGTCAATACGCTGCAAATCAAGGCTCACTTACCTCTTCCAGAAAAATTCTGATTCTGTAAACCATACCATGTACAATAGGGAGCTTAGAGAGTCTATGGTCCTGCCCTAACTTGGTCGTGTGTTGGGTTCTTAGCAACCAGAAATGCCCTTCCAGATAAGGGCAAGTGGTGCCATTGAAGTCATGATGTTTGCAAAATGTTGAGCCACGTGCCTGTTTTGAATCGCTCTGCAGAGCTGTGCGGAGCTTCCTTCAACTTGGAGCTGCCCAAGAAGAACATGAAATGGGACCACTAAGTTAGCTCTGGCTGCTCCTGTTAGACGCAGCTGGGGCATAAATGTTGTAACGCCTCCTGCAGTGTTGCCACCAGCTTAGGGGGAGTCTGAAGAGCAATGCAGGAAAGGACAAAAGCAGGAGCGTCTTAAATATGAGGTCACATCCCGCGTTGATTCCTTAGGACATGGGCTTCCTTCCTAATTTCCTCTTCTCTTTAAGCTCAATTCCAGCTTCTAAAGTGCCCTCATGGCTTCTTATGATGTGAGCACTGCACCTGAAATTCTGTCCTAACTTTTCCCACTTGCAGTATCATTTGGTTTCACCATTCCTTCAATCCCCCATCACCCCGAGATAAGGCTCTCATTGCCTCTGTGCTGGTTTCCTGGTCCCCATCCCTGTACCACACCCCACCTACCACAGCCAGGTCGGTCATCCTAAGGCACAGTTACCCACGTGCCCTTTCTCCTTTAAACACCCCAGAATAGCTCCCATGATCAACTGTCCAATTCTCCACATCTCTCATTCCAGTCCCCAGGGGAGCATGGACTCAGGGTTGGCACCTCAGCTTCGCATTTTTAGGGATTTGATTTTATCAGCTCACCCAGGTTTAGTCACATCAACCAAGCTCCTGAGGCTGAGTCATAGCCACAATAAGTTTTGTTCCTTGAAATATGCAATCACTTAGTAACTAGAATATTTCACCAGCTTCTCAGTGTTTTCTTGTGTTCTCAGTGTTTTCTGAAGGACTCTCGGTGGTCAGAGCATGAAGAGTTGATTGATCTTCCTGAACAGCAAAGTCATGGGATGATAGCCAACATCTGTCAGGAAATATTTGTTGCATGTCTACCAATTGTCAAGTTCCAGGCCCTTGAGGGCTCATCAGGGAACCAAAATGATAAAACAACACAAAACAAAACAAAAAACATATAAATTCTTTGTAGGGCTTATATTTTATGGAATGTGGTAGACTCTAAAAATAGTAGAAGATAAAATAAGTAAATGAAAACAGTAAAAAAGCAAACACATATAGGGCACCTACTGTGTGGTTGGCACTGTTTTAAAGGACTCATTTATTTCTCTCAACGTTCCAATTAGCAGATACTATTATTATCCCAATTTCCCAGAGAAGGGCACTGACATGCTCAAGATCATGTGTCTGACAAGGGGTTAAATCCTGTCCATCTTCTATAACTTTTCTATTTCCTTTTACCTTATTGGAATATATTTATAGGATAAAATCCTAGAAGTAAAATTGTTAGATCAAAGAGTAAGCGTATTTGAAATCTTGATTAATAATTTCAGATTGCTTTCCACAGAGGTGGTACCAGTTTGCAATTTATAATATGAGAGTGCTTTTCTCCATGTGCCTTTAACAGCATTGCATACAACCAGACTTTCTCATCTTTACCAAGCTGATAGATGAAGAATGGTATCTCATCTCATGTTTTAACCTCCAATTCTTTAACCATTTTTTTCTGTGTTAATCGGCCATGTGTGCATGTGCTTATGTGAGTGAACTGCCTGTTCTTGTCCTTTGCCCATTTTCTTTTGGGTTATTCATTTTTTTTAATTAACTCATATAAGTTCTTTGTACATTAATAAAATTAATCCTTTGTTATTTATGTTCCAGATAATATCCCTAGTTTTCTACTTGTCTTTTGCCTCTAAGATTTTTTTCTATGTGAGTTTTTAACATATTCCTCATTTTTTCATTTTACAGTTTCTGTTTTTACTGATTTGTTTACTGAGAATTCCAAAGACCTGTTCTCTGAATCAGGATGCACTGAATGAAAATGAACTAAAATCTCAATTTACATTTCCAAAAGAATTTTATTCCAATTGAAATGCATATTTTGACTTCCAAAATAATACCATTTCAAAAATATATTCACAATATATCTATGGTCAAGTGGGATGGATGACATGGTCTGGTAGATTCACAGTTGATTAAAATGTTTTATTCTATTAGCATTAATGGGATCAATACAACCTAAAAGAAGATGATATCTAGTTGCATACCATTAGTCTCTGTGTTTAGTTCCATCCTATTCGGTATTTTGATTAAGTATTTGAATTAGAATGAAATGGATATCCTTGCTAGATTTAGTAATGGCACGAAGTTGGATGGATGTTAATATACTAGATATCAGATACATATTCAAATTGATTTTGACAGCTTGGAACAATCAGCAAAACTAATAAGATGAAATTTAATAGGGATAAATGTAAAGTTCTGCAATGAGGTTAAAAAAATGTCAGACCAATTATAAGATGAGAGACACCTGAGCCATTGGCAATTCAAATAAAAGTGTTTAGGGGATTTCATTTAATGAAAATTGCAACACTGACCAATAGACAGAATTGCCAGAAGAACTAATGAGATCTTGAATTACATTAATAGAAATATTTCACCCAGCATAAAAACAGTAATAGTCCCAGATGTATGTTTTGCTCGTGTGCCTGCACTGAGAGAACTGTTTCAGTTCTGAGTGTCATATTTGAAGGGATACATTGACAAAATGCAGTTCCTCCAAGAATGGAAACCATGTCATTGGGATATTTAAGCCAGAAAAGTAAATCTCTTACTGGGGAGCGAATAACCATCTTTAGATGTTAAAAGACTGTGATGTGGAGGCATGCTTATACTCACCCTATGTAATCACAGAGAGTGGGACTGAGACAGTGCAGTCATAGAAAGGGAAACACCTATTCTGTTTAAGAAAGAATTTTCTACTATTTGGAGATATCCACGAATTGAATGATCTCCTGATGAGAGAGTGAGATTTACATCATCAAGAATATTCAAGTGAGGTTCAGGGCGTCATAAGAGAAGTCAGGCTGAGCGCAGACACAAAATCCCTCACAGGGAATTTGTTATAGGACTTTATATAAGGCCAAGCTTTTAGCTTTAGTATTAGCCCTGTAACAATGCCACTTTCAGTTACTAGCATCCCATTAAGTATTATTGAATTGGAAACAGAGGAACAGGGTTTCAAGCTCTCTCTCTTAAAAAAAAAAAAAAAAAAGATTTATTTATTTAGTTGAGAGACTGTGCATGCATGCACATCGGCATGGGTGCATGTGAGGGGGGAGGGGCAGAGGGCGAGAATCCTTCAAGCAGACTCCCTGATGAGTGCAGAGCCACCATGAGGCTCCATTCCACAACCCATGAAATCATGGCCTGAGCCGAAATCACAAGTCTGACACTTAACCAATTAAGCCACCCACAAACTCCCCAAGCTCTCTTATATGTTGCCCCCAATGATAAACGTGCACCCCTGGAAATATGTCTTGCAAAAGAACATCCATCATAACTGCTAATGCAGGGGGGGAAAAGATTAAAAAAACTTCCAGTCCAATGCTCTTTAACACTTTTTTCAATTCTGGGGGCACCTGGGTGGTGCAGTTGGTTGAGCATTGGACTCTAAGTTTGGACTCAGGTTGTGGTCTCCTGATGGTGAGATCTGGCTCCATGCTCAGTGAGGAGCCTGCTTGAGATTCTCTCTCCCTCTCCCTCTCACCCTCCCACTTGTGCTCTGTCCCTCTAAAATAAGTAAATAACTCTTAAAAAAAAATTACTCCAATTCTGGAGAATTGAAGATGGTGCCTCTGGGAAAGCTGATGTAGCTTCGGTCAGAAGAAGGTGCTGCGAGATGGCTGCTAGAGATTTAGGAAAAAGGTAGGGGTGAGGAGTGCTTGGCCATAAGCAAGTTCTCAAGAGGGGAAGGTGGAAACTGGGTTAGCAGACAAATGATCTAAGGTAGAGATGGAAAATAGAGCTCAGTCAAATGAAAGAAAGCAAGTAACCAACTTTAGGAAGTAGAGTTCAATGAAGCCAAGATCCTTCATGCTCTTGACCCAGCCTGTTTTTGCCAGGGTCATCTCCTATCCTATCCTGCCCATAGCAGACTGCTGGCACCTGTCTGAGCACCTGGAGACCTCTTGTTACACATGCTGTCCTCTCTGCCTGGAATGGTCTCCCTCTCTTATTCGTGGTGGTCCTCCAGACCTTCTTCCCAACATATCACACATCAGCTCCGCTGTGAGGTCTTCCCGGGTTCTCCAAGCACCTGTGTTTCTCTGTGTTCTAAAAGCTCCTTTGACATAAGGATTACATTAGTAATTAATTATTAGCACTTAGTTATTCTCAATATGTCTGAGTGCTGCACTAGACCATGAGCCCCTCAGAGCTAGGAACAATGTTCCATTGATGTTTCAAATTGTGCCAGGTGCATATATGTGGCTCAATAGATATATGATGAATGAATAAAGGAATGCATCAATGAGTCAAAGACCAGTAGCACAGCTGAGGCCAGGCTGTGGATGCCGATGTTCTGTCCCTTTAGTCTGTCATGAAGAGGAACGAGCCCTCAGGTAGTGGCTGACTTTCCCAAATATGGAGATTGACATATTTCCAGAATAGAGGGCAAGGCATGTTGTTATAAATGATTCTCAAATTTTCCTGAAATCCTCTAGAGACTCTAGCACAGTGTTCTGCCTAATTAATATAATTGTTCACATTATCCATAGATGCATTGTGCAGATGGCCAAACACATGTATGAGTGAATGAAGACCCATTTCCTCAAGTGCAAGCTGGTTTTCCTCAGTCTAGATGCCTACTGAGCCCCATTCCCCCAAGACTTCTTTAATTCCTTCTAAGCTGTCCTCTTTCTTCTGCTCATTCTGGTCAGATAGGTGGTTGATTTGGATGGAATGACCACCTCCCATGCCCCACACTGGTCACCGGTTTTGACTTCACTCATCTGTTCAGTTCTTGCCTGCTCTGTCACTTACTGCACTACTACCCTCATTGCCGTTGACTTTCCCAACCAGAAAACTATTATCTGGTAAAGGTAATCCTCGCAGCTGCCCACTGGAGGGTCTATCCCACCCCTGGAAGTCCACTTCTGTCATCAGGCATCTCTTTAGATATTTCCTGGCTTGTAAGGAAATATTCTTTCTCTTCCCTATCCAAATATTTTTGAATCCTTCCAACAACAGCCTAATGAAGCCAGTGCTTACTTAGTTCCTGTCATATACCATCCCCTGTACATAGACCTAAAGACACTGGGATAAATGAGGTACAGACCTGTGTTCCCATTACTTCAGCTCACACTGGCTGCCCTGACCCCCAACCCTGGCTTAGCATGACTTGCTTCCCTAATACTGAATTGTCCTGGATTTCTTTATACTGTTACTTTCCCCTGAGAGACTTCAAGCTCAGCTTCTGGAAATCTGCCACAGCAACTGGCTCAGTGCTAGATTCATAGTAGGCACAATAAGTATTTGTCACCTGAGTTGGAGGGGGAGTGTTTTCACGGGTTGACATGACTCATCTTAGGACAAAATTTCCAGATTTCTTGATTTTCTTGGATTGGATGTAGGATGGGGAATCTTACTCTTTCTACCATAATTTTCTCACTAGAGAAAATAACTAAATTTTCAGAATTTAAGACAGGAATTAAAACCATCTTACTTGGGTGATATTTTTCAGGGTTATCATCCGGTTGGCTCTCTTTTTTTGCCAGAAAATTTGGATTCTATGACATTTTTAGGCTACAGTTCCTCATTTCTTTTTCCTTCTTTGTGCCTGGGTTCGGTTTTACATAGGGTCGGTTTTGATGTCAGGGAGTAGAAAGACATGAAGAAAACAAGCTGGACCCATAAGTCAGAAACACATTTTCTATCCCGAAAGATGTGTACCATCAGCGAACGGTAAAGTCTTTCCCTTTCTGTGCACCTGACTCTTTTTGTCTGAAAAGCACTTTTCAAAGGAAAAAAAAAACCTAATAAACTAAACTATAAGCCACCATTAGGAGTATAAAAAAGATTGCAGATAGCTGGAAGACGGATTACGCCACACAACAGGGTGAGATCACCCACAGCACCAGAAGCCAGGGCTGCTGAGGATCAATTACCACTGAGCCCAGTAATGTTCTTCTTACATCAAAAGCCCTTTCGAGACAGAGCAACATACCTGCCCAGCAAAGACTCTTGAACCAGAGGATAATGTAATCATCAATACTATATCCTTTCTCTTTTGTGAGCACTTTAGAGAAAGCCTGGTGGAGTAGTGACTCTGGTATTAAGTGTCATTTTCAACAATACCTTGAAACCGTCGTGCAGTCTTACTCCTGAAATGTGAAGTATCTGCTGCCACGGTGGGTCCACCTGGTACGTCTGGTCGCTAGTAGAATAAATCTGTGATTTCCTTTCCACTTACTTTCTCGCTCCTCGCTGGCTGAGTAAGTTGCAAATCAGTTGAACTTACCCCTCTTTTCTGTTTTGTTTCGGGATCGGGTATTTGTTTGTGCTTTCTCTTCCCCTACTTCTTCATAAAAAGAGTAAACCAGTCCGCCTGCCAGAGCATTGACTGTGCTCAGAAAGCAGGATTGTGTTGCAAAGAAGCTCAGGCCTCCAATGTTATCACTCAGCAGGACTGGGTCCCATCAGAAGGCACATGGTGTGCCATGACGTAGCTGGTCTCCGACCACAAAAGCAGACTTTTCTCTGTGAATTAGACAAACTACACAAAAGGCAACAATAGCTAGCATAAACACCATTTAATACTATTCACAGGCTATTGAAGAGATGGGCGTTGACGAAGAATTGCAGCAAAGCCAGCACATTGTGGGCAGATGAAAGGGGGCCTAGTGAACAGGAAGCATCATTGGAGTGGGCTGACAGTCACCATATAACGGCGGGATTGTGGGGCTGGCATTTACCCCAAGGGTCTTTACAGTCAGAAAAATAAAGAGAAATTAAAGCATAAGGAATCCTCTTTGTGGGCACTTAAAGCCCATGAAGCAACACAAGAAGTTAGACAATCGTCTTTTTAAGACTCGTCTGTGCTTTAGATAATTATGAGAAGGAAACATTTGGGGTGTGCTCGCTTACAGGATTCTATATCACCCATGGGGGAGACTCATTTGTAAAAACAGATGAAATTTTCACAGCGAGAGGAATCACCGTATACACTTTCGCCTCATTTTAAAACAGGAAGACCTAACTGCAGCCGGATTAGTGAAGCTATTCACCGTTTCTGGAAACCTCTGCTTGCTCAGTGAGCTGTCCAGGCAGGACACCCTCATTTTTCACTGGGTACCTAAAGAAACATAAAATTAAATAATTTCTTAAATCAAATAGACCCTTGGAAATATAATGCCTACCTTTAAAATATTTATCCCTCTGTCTAAAAGAAATTAACTTATACAGATATTTCCAAGCTGGAATTTAAAGTACTTTAAGCAAATCTGTAGTGATAAATCATTCTTTGGTGCATACTGAGCTCTCTTTCTTTCTTTCCTTCCTTCCTTCCTTCTCTTTCTTTTAGCATAATGGATATACCAAATACAGTGAGGGAGATTAGTGAGGAAAGCACAAACAGATTTTAAAAGGGCCCTTAGAATGTTCTGGAATGTCATTTTACCGACATAGAAATGAGAGCCAGGGAGTTAAATGATCAGCCATAGTCATGTAACTAGTAATAGCAGCTCAGGGTAGATGTCAGGTCTCCCTGATTTCCTGTTCTGCTCTTTTGAATACAGAAAAAATTTTTGAGTATAGAAATAATTAATTTCCGTGCAAAATAAACTTTTTGGTTGTTTCTTTAGCCGTTAAATCTAAACAGTTTTGCCTCACCCCCCTGCACCTCACTTTCACTGTCTGGGCCTGCGGATTAGCCTACCTCATGGGGTTGAGAGGGATGGAATGAGCTGGTGTGTGTGCCGTGTTCAGCATGGTAGTGACCTGGAGTAGGGCTGCAGAGCTGTGTGCTATTCTTTTTCTTTTTTAAAAAGATTTTATTTATTTATTTGACAGAGAGAGAGATCACAAGTAGGCAGAGAGGCAGGCAGAGAGAGAGAGAGGAAGAAGCAGTCTCCCTGCTGAGCAGAGAGCCCGATGCGGGCCTCGATCCCAGGACCCTGAGATCATGACCTGAGCTGAAGGCAGAGGCTTTAACCCACTGAGCCATCCAGGCACCCTTATTGTTTGTTTATAAAGGAACAGAGGGCTTTGGAGACCACAGCTTCATTGCATCCTGGGGCCATCAGAGAACGTCTGGGTCCTGCCTGACATGTGAAGAGTCTGCAGACCCAAGAGGCTGGATTGGCCCGAGGCTCAGACACTGAGGGGACCATTCTCAGGTCTCTTTTTTTTTTAGTTTTTCAAAGTTAAATTTTTTTAATTTTGGTTATTTTGTTCAGCATCACTAGCTATCAGGGAAATTCAAATCAAAACCACACTGATATACCACCTTACACCAATCAGAATGGCCAAAATTAACAAGACAGGAAACAACAAGTGTTGGAGAGGCTGCGGAGAAAGGGGAACCTTCTTACACTGTTGGTGCGAATGCATGTTGGTGCAGCCGCTTTGGAAAACAGTGTGGAGGTTCCTTAAAAAATTAAAAATAGAACTACCCTATGACCCTGCAATTGCACTACTGGGCATTTACCCCAAAGATACAGATGTAGTGAAAAGAAGGGCCATATGTACCCCAATGTTCATAGCAGCAATGACCACAGTCGCCAAACTGTGGAAAGAGCCAACATTCTCAGGTCTTCTAACTGCAAACCACAGCTCTTTTTCTAATACTCCTGTGATGTCTATTAAGACCTTAAAAAATACTCTGTAAGAACAGTGAATCGCCTAGTGTTACAGACTGTGTTGGTAGAAGCTGACTCTGTACATTAAATTCTCTTTTCTTTAGAGCAATGGCTCTCAAATTTTAGCATAAATTAAAGGAAGAGGGAGAGGAGAGGTCTTTCCCTACACATTTTAATTCCACAGGTTTCCTGTGGGACCCAGGAAACTGTACTTTTTAAAAAGCACACCGTCCTACCTGGGTGATTTCCAGGCAGGTTGTTCAAAGACCACACTTTGAGAAAAATTACCTTAAAGTATAAATTTAGTTTTCTTTTCTTTTCTTTTTAAGATTTTATTTATTTATTTGGCAGACAGAAATACAGTGAGAGAGGGAATACAAGTTGAGGGAGTGAGAGAAGGAAAAGCAGGCTTCCTGCTGAGCAGGGAGCCCAATGTGGGGCTCGATCCCAGGACCCTGGAATCATGACCTGAGCTGAAGGCAGACGCTTAATGACTGAGCCACCCAAGTGCCCTTCTTTTGTTTTTTGTTTTTGTTTTAAATATCTTTATTTATTTATTTTTGCAAGAGAGATAATGAGTAGGGGGAGGCGGGGCAGAGAGAGAAGTTTTCCCACTGAGAAGGTACCCCATGTGGGACTCGATCCCAGGGCCTGGGATCCTGACCTGAGTTGAAGGCACCGCTTAACCAGCTGGGCCACCCAGGCACGTCCCAGTCCCTCATTTAGTTTTCTTACCTGTACTCTGATTCGACTATTCCCTGTTCATTTGGTCTGTTAGCAGTGATGTTAGTGAACAGGATTCTCTTATATCAGTAAAAAGTAACAAGCAAAAGCTAGTTCTGCAGGAGCTGACTCACTTAGCAGTCTCCAAGCCCCAAATTCTGATTCTAACTCTAACCGACCATTTGTCATGTGAGCTCAATAAATATGTGACCAAGAGTGTGACAAATCATCGGGAGACCTCGACGCAGACCAAGAAGCCTGCTAAGACACACGTTCTACTCAGTGGTGGGTTTCTCCACATCATCTATTGGTCATCTGTGTCAAGAGCTATGGTTGTGGAAAAGGGAGATTGATCTAAACCAGCCACAACACCTTCCCCCCTCAGGCAGGCTGCCATCTAGTAGGAAAAGGAAAACATACACATTTGACCTTGACTAAAGGCATCCTGTCTCACCCACGTTGCTGTGGGAGCTCAGCCCCTGGTTTCTATTTCCTTTCTCCTGAAGTTGCTCAAAGTAACACAGGGATCAGATAATAAGAGAAAAGCCAGAGCAAGACGATGAAGCAGGAAGAGGCCATCTGCTGACAGTTTTCTTCCTGTGTCTTCACCTTCCCTGTTTCTATTTGCTTGACTCCTCTGTGTATCCCCAGGACTCCAAGGACACACAGCTTTCCTCTGTCACTTTAGGCCCATCCAGAAAGGTATACTGGGAAAGCGTTCCATGTGGGGCACTGGGCATGGCCCCAGTAATGGAAAAGGAATGAAATGGGCCCTCTGCAATCAAGCAGGCAGGGAATACCCTATCCATTTGGGAATGTTTCTTCTCCATCCCACACTGGGTCAGGTCGTTACACATGATGACATCATGTCATCTGTACTGCAAGCCTAAAAGCATGGTTACCCCATTTACCATCAAGACATCGAGCCCTGGGGAGACCAAATAACTTTCCATGCTTCGCACAACTGGAAAGCGCTAGAGAAGAGACAGAAGCCCCATCTGATTCTCAAGTTCTCAGTCTTCCCTTGTCTGCATGTTTGAATGCAGACTTTCTGTGCATTCGCTCCCCGCCCAGCCCAGAACTTGATGAGGTTAAGCTGATGCAGTGTGATGAGTTCCACAGTGACAACCCATTAACTGATGACAAGGCAGTGTTCTCAGCCAGAGGCAGTTCTGGGCCCCACACCCTCCTGGGGACATCTGTCAACCTTTGGAGCCATTTTTGTTGGGAGCAGAGAGTGCTTGGGCAGGGAGGCAGCAAGGAGCCTGGAGAGGGGGCCGCCAGCCTGTGTGCCCGGCATGGTATACCTCTTCCTCCCACTGAGACAGGGGCACAGTTGGAGACGAGAGTGGGCGGGGCAATGGTGGCAGAGAGACCGGTCCAATGAGGACAAGCCAGAGAGCAGGGTCTGTCCAGGCATCTGAGCAGACAAAGATGTAGGAATCTACATGCTTCAGCCAGTTAGTAGGTTGAAGGAGAGAGAGAGAGAGGTCCGGTCCGGGTTTAGAGTTGGGGGAGACTGAGAGATGCTGAGCTGAGAGAGAAGAAACTCTCAGGGTGAGTGGGCCGGTTCCTGAGGATGAGTCTTTTTGGTACTCTCTTCCTTTGGAAACCTCAGGACTCTTTTAATGGTCTCTTAAACATGCCTCAATGCAAAGGATAGTTCTTGCCCTGTCTTTTCTCCCCGTGTCCAGTCCCCCACCGCCTCAGGGAGGTTATGCCCGTGCCTCCAGCTGAGAAATGCAATGGAGTGCTTTGAGTACTGACCACCGTCTGGTGGGGCTGGCCCCTGGCAGGGTGCTTGTGCCCCCTCCCATCAGCCCACGTGTTAAATGAGCTAATGTGCATTAAATGAGATATTAGAAAAAGCATGGCTGTAACCAAAAAGGCAGTTAATCACAAGTTTTGGTGAGGACGGCAAGAAACTAGAATGATCATACACTGTCCGTGGAAATGTAAGATGGTATAAATACTTTGGAAAACAATTTGACAATTTCATTAAAAGTTATACATAGATTTATCATATGACCCAGGAATTCCACACCTAGGTATCTTCCCAGGAGAAAAGAGAACATACGTCCCTACAGAGACTTGTATAAGAACGTTGAGAGCAGCAGTATTTGTAGTAGCCAAAATATGGCAACAACACAAATATCCACTAGCTGGTGTGGTGTGTTCACACAGTGACGTCTCATGCAGCAATAAAATGAAATTGTATTGATGCATGCTCCAACACTGATGAACTTCAAAGACATTATACCACCTTAAAAAAAAAAAACAAATGTGAAAGACTGCATATATTCTAGCTATCTTCGTATGACATTTCCCAAAAAGGAAAATCCATCAAGAAAATACGGATCAGTGGTTGCAGGGCGCCTGGGTGGCTCGGTGGGTTTAGCATCAGACTCTTGATTTCAGCTCAGGTCATGATCTCAGAGTCATGGGATCACACCCCGCACTGGGCTCCGAGCTCAGTATATAATCTGTTTAAGATTCTCTCCTGCTCCCTGTGCCCCTCCCCTCTTGCACACACATGCTCTTTCTCCCTCTAAAAAAATATTAATAATAAAAAAATAGATCAGTGGTTGCCTGTGGCTTGGGGGGATGAGGGTGGGAGCAGGGAGTGAACACCCTAGGGACCTTTATGGAGTGACGGAAAGATTCTACAACTGGTTTGTAGTGATGTTTGCACAAACCTGCTTTGCCAAAAATCATTGATTGTGTACTTAATATGGATTAATTTTATAATATGAAAATTATACTTATTTTTAAAATGACCAATGACAGTTATGTTTGGATAATGCTCTTTCTAGATGCTTCATTGTTAATAGTATCACTCACTATCTAAAATAGATAAGATATCCCTAGAAATTCTCTTTGAGAATGAACACGTAAGAATCAGGAGACATTGGTCTTGTCCAAGGAGGCTGAGAGACAATCAAGTATGACCCAGAGGTATGCTTGCAGCCCTACATCGGAAACTATAATCTCATAATTTCTGGTTTATACATCAGTCTGTCATGAGTTTGGTTTTGCATGACTAAATTTCACTCTTCTTGTCTGGCTCTGGATCCCCTGGCGAGATTCATCTGGTTTTGCCAAAATATTTCTTAAAGGCTACATAAGGGTAAACTTCAGCTCAGTTCTTGCTTAAGTCATTACAATTTATCAATAACTGACAAAACTAATGAAGTTCAATTAGACTTTAAAACATACCATTACGCCCAGAATTTTTAAATGTTCAAAGTTATGGATAATGACAAGCAATAAGATTGATTCTTCCTGTGTCTTTTTTTGTTCTCATCATAATGGGAGAGGTCACTAAGACCCTAAATCAAAAACTATTCTACCTCGGAAACTTTGAAATCAACTCATTTAGTGTAATTATATTCACATAACAGAAGGGATTTATTTTAAATATAATCAAGAACCAAACATATCCATCAAGTCAGGCAATATTCATGGTTTACAGCAAATTTAAGGATCGATAAAATATTCCAGGCAACATTCTCAAGGATCAGAGATTTAAATCAC
>PITA01009335.1:0-78438 GCA_004023965.1 Spilogale gracilis
TGAGTCTCTGCCTCAGGATTTTGGAAATGGGACTGAGAGAGTCATTCCATCCCTCTCAGGTAGATAACATTGCACCACAAAAACCCAGGGCCTCTCAATGATTTTGTTTTTTATTGCATGAGCCAGAAAAACAGAGGCAACAAATTAGCAGAAAAATAAATAAGCAGACATACAAAGAGTAAGAAATGCAAGAGACAGTGTTCTGATGGCATTCTTGTGCCTGGTCCTAGGTCCTCCAAGGCTGCTGCAGCCCTGTCCTTGATACCCACTAAATAGAGCAGAAGCCACATATTAAAGACCCTTTTTGCCTAAGTTTGTTCAGATTGATTTGCTCTCACTTGCAACCTTAAAAATGTCATAAAAGCATACTTTTTTCATCAAGAAGTCACTTGGATAAATGATAGCTATATAGTGTTGTGCTCATCAAGTGAGCAGGTCAAGGAGGTAAGGTTAAGTAAGCGGACACAAGTCAATGTCTCTCTGAAAAAAAGACATTGACAATCTGAACTGGCACATACCAGCCAAGAAAGACAGCAAGGAAATGAAAAAAAAGAGCAAAGGACTCAGTGGGAAGAGCCCAGCTTGATGGGCAGGAGGATGATGGCAGCAAGGGAGAAGGGAGTTGCCAACAGGGAGGGTGGGGATAGCATGTGCTCTTTGGTAGACTTGGTTTAACAATGACGACACTGGGTGACTTCACATCCTAGAGGGCATTCATCCATCAGATATTCACCCAGTCTCTGCTGTGTGCAGAGTACTGGTGTGGCCTGCACATTTGGTTTGGGTAGAAGTGGTGGTCCAAAATCCAGGCCAAGCTCTGCTTTCAAGCTGTGAGCTTGTGGGAGCTGTAACTGCCCAGAGGGGGTGAGGGTCCCTGTGTAAAGTTCTCACAAGGAACAGTAGGGGTCCTTCTACACTAAATCCATACATTGTTATATTACAAAAGCCTTCCCCTGTAAGTGTCCTTTGGGCTAAATCTTGAACTATTTCAGGCAGTCAGGCAAGAGGGCTAAGAATTTTGAGCAAGCAGACATTACGTATAAAAGTGTAACACGTGATGGTCTGTTTCAGGTACTGCAAGCAAGTCAGAAAAACTAGAGAAGTGGATGAAGAGAAGAAATGGACAGGAATGATGCTAGAAAGGAAAGAAGCCATCAAGAAGGACCTTGTGTTCTATACTAAGGAGTCTGGTCTTTATCCTCTAGTCTACAGAGCCACTGAGGGGATTTAAGACAGAGAGTGACTTGGATAGGGATGGTGGATGAACTGGAGAAGGCCAGGCCTGGAAGCAGGGACACTGGGTTTGTAGAACAGTCTGGGTCACAGCTGCTGGGGGCCTAACCAAAACAGGGGCAAAGGCACCTGAAGGGGGAAACAGGCTGAGTGACATTTGAGGAGTGCAATGGAGATAATTTGCAGACCATAAAAGTCCCAGTTTGCCCAAGACAGTTTCAGTTTACATCTGTTGTCCTGGCCTAATTATTAACAGTACCCCCTTGTATTCACAAAACTGTCCTGATTTGAAGGATAAATTATATGCTTTCTCTAGGTATAGGGCATAAAGGAGAAAGAAGAATCTAGGCTGCCCCTTGGGATCTGGCTTAGACAGCCCTGACCTTCATGGTTCGAGTTACTAGTGCAGAGAATAGAAAAAGAGCATTTTTTCTGGTTTGGGCCAGAAAATAATAAGATGATCATGTATTGGCTTTAAAGTACTAGCAAGACACTTGAATGCAACTGCCAATAGTTTAAAATGTACTAAAATATAGTATATAGAATGCTGTAACTCAAAAGATTGTAAGAGACTCTAAGACCATCTGTCATTGTTACATGATTCTTTCCCCTAAAAATTTCCCCCAACCCTTGAATGTACCAAGTTCTACATCAGAAACTCAAAATCATGGGTGCCCGAGTGGCTCAGTGGGTTAAAGCCTACGCCTTCGGCTCAGGTCATGATCTCAGGGTTCTGGGATCGAGGCCCACATGGGGCTCTCTACTCAGCAGGGAGCCTGCTTCCTCCTCTCTCTCTCTGCCTGCCTCTCTGCCTGCTTGTGATCTCTCTCTGTCAAATGAATAAATAATAAAAAAAAATCTTTAAAAGAAACTCAAAATCACTGATAGAAAATTGAGGATACACCCACAATACATGAAGAGAGCAAAACCAATGGATTTCACCGATAGATACTGACAAAGGAATCTGGTTTCTCCTACCAAATCTTTTCCCAGTGGACTCTTCCTGCCTTGGATAGGAATGTTTCATAGAAATATCAGCATGCCCAGGCTCCCAGAGAAGGGATTTAAATCATATACCATAAGTCTATAAAGAAATTTTCTTGTAATCATTTGAGGCCAAACATTCCAAAACATAAAGGAGAAATGTTCACAGACTGCAATTAAAAAGCACTTTCTGTATTCTGGATTCAAATCAAATGAGAAGATGAACATAAGATAAATTGAGAATTAGTTTCTTTCATGACCTCCACCATGTACTCTGTGGCTTCCTAAAATTTAGCACAGTTCCTTAAGCAATTCTCACTCCCCCAAATACATGTGCGCGCGCGCGCGCGCGCACGCACACACACACACACACACACACACACACACACACAGCCACTGAGATGTGGATGAACTTCAGCAAAGAAGCAATTTGTCCCAGCACCAGCTAAAACAGGAAGTGTCAGGAAGATGAGTGGACTTATTATTACGGGCTCAAGCATCCATCAGAACCAAAAAGACTGTGCTTTTTTGTTATAGCATGGGCTAGGGAGCAATATTCAGGCAGAACCTGAAGACCTTGCAAGCCAGTAGCACTCACTCATGCGTGGGCCATTGGAGACAGCTCTGCCCAGCCCCCCGCCAACCTCGTCTCCTTCTGACATGAACACTCTGCCCATCTTGCCCTCTTACCAGCCCCATTAGGCTCTATTTACACCTGTGCAATCCTAACATTACACACCAGTACCACCATGATTGATTAAGGAGACCTACCAAAGAATAGTATTGCTCCTAGAAATGTTTTTTAATTCCAGTGGTGTATTTTCGAGAAGGAGGGCATAGACTCCTAGATGGGCCCACTTCTCTCTTGTCTCTAATTGGTGGAGGGTTAGAGAGGAAAGAAATCAGGGGAAGAGGATGCAAAGAGGGACTAAAAGATAATCTGGTCAAGTCCCTCAATTTACAAACAAGATACTAACAAGAACAAGGGACATAAGTAGGTTTGGGAACAAATAACTCTAAGAAAGCATACATTTCAACTGATAAGTATGCTGCTGAGGGCCTGACAAGCCAAGACGTTTGTGGGGCTATATATTTAGCAAAGAGAATGAAAGGCAGTGTTTTATTAAAATTTGTGAAGTTACAATTGGTTAAGAGTGCTTCTGTAGAGGCCCATTCCATCACCGTCATTCTACCATCTTCTTTGTCCTTGACCTTCAAAACTAATTTTTTAATGGGGCAATTTCCACACATAGACCAGATCATTTAAGAAAGAGAAATTAAGGTCATACATAATGTTTCCTCCCAAATTCCAGGGATCACAGATACTGAATCAAACGTTGGGCCCAGAGGTTGCTGGTCTCTTGGTGGCAGGAATGGTTAGTCTTGTGTGTCAGCTTAGCTAGGCTATCGCCCTCAGTTATCTAATCAAACACTAATCTAGGTGATGCTGTGAAGGTGTTTTGAAGAAGTGGTTAACACTTAAAATCAGCTAACCTTAAGGAGAGGACGTGATACCTGACAATATGGGTAGGTATCATTCAATCAGTTGAGGGTCCGAAGAGAAAAAAATGGGGTTTTCTGAAAAAGGAATTCTGCCTAATGTCGCAGATATACATCATCTGAATGTCTGACACTGCCCCTCTTTTCTGTGCTTACTGCACAGACTTGCAGGATAATAAGCATCTTGCAGGGGAAAAAAAAAAAAAACAAAACACACAAATGAGGCTGACAGGTGCATCCACCACCACTAAGCTTTCCCAGGCAGTCAGGCTAAGGAAGCATTTATCTGTTGGGGCCAAAGGGACATCTACAGCAGTTGACCCTTTCATTTTCCACTAATTGAATTTGCGTAGAAATAAGCATAGCTCATTGACTAAATCTGCCTTTCTCTTGAAGAGGAACTTGATACACCTTGAAATTGCTAACTTAATTCTCATCTCCTGTTACAATCAGGAAGCTATATTTTTACTTGATTAAAATGAAGAAATCTGAGATCTGGAAAGGACCATAGAATACATCTGGTTGAGCCTCACTTACTAATAGTGAGGATCTGGAAAGGCACAAAGAAACACCCGCATGAGACATGGCAGGGAATGAGTAGTGGGATCAGCAACTACAGAGTGAGAGCAATCCAAGATGCCCTAGTAGACTGTCCACACCGTGTAGCGTACAGCAAAGACGGACTTGGGGGTGACAGGGTGGATGTTCCATCTGCATCAAGAATGGTCCTCTGGTGATGAGTTGCACCCTCTCGTGGGAAGCCTTTAGCCCTCTCTTCAACCTCTGCTTAAATACTTTCAGTGATGGGGCTTTTGCCATTTTATTAGGCAGACCCAAAACAGAAGCTTGTTTGCTTTTTCTGATAATTGAAACTATTTCCTTGCGATTTCATCCATGCCCTCAGTGGTTCTCACTTTGGCTGACATTTAGGCTTACCTATGGGACTTCTAAAAAAATCCAGGCTACACACCAGGCCAATTAAATGAGAATTTCTGAGGGTTGAACCCAGGCTAATGGATATTACCTAAAGCCCCTCAGGTGGTCCCACCTGGAAGCCAAACTTGAAAGCCCCTGCATTTGGCCCAGTTCCTGTGTTTGTCTGGTAGGGCTGCCTAACTGAGCACTGCAGACTAGGTGGCTTAACCAACAGAAACTAATTTTCTCATACAGAGTAGAAGTACAGAGGCTAGAAGTTCAAGATCAAGGGGACGACTTCCCTCTTTGGCATGCAGATGGTTGTCTTCTCACTGTGTCCTCACAGGGCCTTTCCTTTTTATGTATCCCTGATGTCTGTCTGTCTCCCTGTTCCAACCAACCCCCTTATGATCTCACTTAACCTTAATCACCTCCATAACGTCTCTGTCTCCAAACACAATCATGTTGGAGGGTAGGGCTTCACCTATGAATTTAAGGGGATGGAGGGCACAATTCTGTCCATACAGTTCTGCTCACTGACCAGAACTGGTTAAGTGAGAGCACTTTACACAGTGCCACAGCATGCAGGTGTGCATTAAGTGTCAGTGTGGAGGTGGCCAGTGGATTGTGGGGGCCATCAGGGCACTAGGCAACTACCCAGGCCTCCCTGAAAGCAGCATTACTGAGCAGGGCCATGCCATGACAGGCAATCTCATGAACCTCCAAACCACCCAAAAGAATGAGCTGTGCCGGTCCCTTACTTTTCTGCCTGATGGATGAGCCAAGAATCTCTCCCCAGGCAGACAGCTGTAGAGCACCCACCAATTCCAGATGCCCAAGGAGCACAGAGCACAGAACAAAAGAAGGGGCTAGAGGCCACACAGGTGCGGCTCCAGGTGCCGGCTTCCACCTTCTCCCCCGACAAATATCAGGTGACATATGAGCTAGCGGTGGGCAATCAGATTCTGCAAATTTGAGCTTCATTATTATTTTTAAATACTAGCAATTAGGTGCCTAGAACAGTAACTGATACTTAGCATGCCTCAATAAGTAACTGTTGAATGAACAAATAGGTAAATGGAAATATTCAATTGGATTTTAAATCCATTAGAAATATTACAAGAGATTTCAACAAAGACCCTACAAGTCCTTAAGTTTCATTTTAACTCTTAAAAGTTTTCAATGGTTGGAAAAATATTTCTAATTTTTCCCCTGGGTGGAAAAAGGTTTTATTGTCATGATTTTTAAGAATTTAAAGAGTCTATCATTAAACAGTCTTGATCAGAATTGTGTGTACCTATTCAAGTTTAAAACCTGATATTAGGGGCACCTGGGTGGCTCAGTAGGTTAGGCATCTGCCTTCAGCTCACATCATGATCTCAGGGTCCTGAGCATAAGGCTCCCTTCCCTTCCCCTCCCCCTGCTCATGTTCTCTCTCTCTCTTTCAAATAAATAAATAAAAAGTCTTTTAAAAAATCCTGATATTAAGAAAAAAGTCATGTTCACTGAGGTAATGTAGCTCATTATTTCCAAGCAATGTTTCAAAACAAATTCCTCATCACATTTTTAAAAACATTTTATTGGAGAGGTATTTTTTAAAACATATTTGATTTATCTTCCTCAATACTTTGTATTTTATTTTTCTTATAACTATGTGAAAAAGAAAATAACAATGAAAATTTTCACCGAACCTCATACAGATATCTGTAAATCATCTCTAGTTTACTCACTATATCTTACAAATATTATTTTTTATATGGTACAACTTGAAAAAGTAAGGAGCCACTGCCTTCTACTTCTACCAGTAAATGATACTACCATCGAAATTATTAATCTTAACACCTGGGAGTTAGCTGAGTTCTCTTTTCCTTCACCAAATCCTCCATCCAGTCCAGTTGTGGTTTCTTTCAAAACTGTCCCTTCTCTGTTCACTTCTCTGTCTCCAATGCTTCTACTTGAACTAAGGCACCATCATCTCTTATCTGGATTATTACAAAAGATTTTTTTAAGGTTTATTTATTTGAGAGAGAGAACATGGGGGAAAGAGCAAAAGGAGAGAGAGAAAGAAACCCAAACAGACTCCGTGCTGAGCGCAGAGCCCAACATAGGGCTCAATCTCTCATGACCCTGAGATCACAACCTGAGCTGAAACCAAGAATCAGACACTTAACTGATTATGCCACCCAGGTGTCCCGGGTTACTGCAAAAACTCTTAACTGAGCTTCCATTTTCTGTTTTTCGTGCCTTTCTCCAATTCCTTCTCCACATAGCAGCTAGGGTGTTCTCTTAATAACTTAATTAAATCAGGTAGACTAGACTCCTTCCTATGGCCTAAAGGCCCTAATAATCTGACCTTGGCCTTCCTCTCTAACCTCATCTCTAGGGCCCTCCCACTCTTGCATGGTATGCTCCAGTCACACTGGTTTTCTTTCTGATATGTGGGAAGAGAATATTTTGGGATAAAAGATCAGGGCCAAGGGGAGATCCTAAGCAAACAATTAGATAAAGGAAGAGCCTAGAGTTCCAGGAACATCTGAGCTGGAGCTATAACTCTGGGAGTCTCGTATGAAGCCACAAGGTAGATGAGATCACCAAGGGAGTGAGTTTAGAAAGAGAGAGTACTAAAGACTGAGCCATGGCTGCAGCGAGCAGACAACAAAAAGAAAGAAAAGGCATCTAAATCAGTAAGGAAAAAGTAAGACTCTCGCTTTTTACAGATGACATGATACTATATATAGAAAATCCAAAGGCTCCACCAATACCACTAGAACTGATAAATGAATTCAGTAAAGTTGTAGAATACAATATCATCATACAGAAATCTGTTACACTTCTATATACCAATAGTGAAGGAGCAGAAAGAGAAATTATGAAAACAATCCCATTTACAGTTACACCAAAAATAAGATACTTAAGAGTAAACCTAACCAAAGAGGTTAAAGACCTGTACTCTGAAAACTATAAAACCCTGATGAAAGAAGTGGAAGATGACACAAAGACATGAAAAGACACTCATGCTCATGGATTGGAAGGACAAATACTGTTTCAATGTTTGCACTACACAAAGCAATCTACACATTTAATGCGATCCCTATCAACATACCTAAAGCATTTTTTGCAGAACTAGAACAATTCTGAAATTTGTATGGAACCACAGAAAACCCCGAATAGCCACAGCCATCTTGAAAAAGAAAAGCAAAGCTGGAGGCATCACTATTCCAGACTTCAAACTGTATTACAAAGCTGTAGTAATGAAAACAGTATGGTACTGGCACAAAAATAGATGCATAGATCAAAAGAACGAAGAGAAAATACAGAAGCGTGGGGGCTTGGGTGGCTCAGTCCTTAAGCATCTACCTTCGGCTCAAGTCATGATCTTGGAGTCCCAGGATCAAGCCCCACATTGGGCTCCCTGCTCAGTGGAAAGCCTGCTTCTCCCTCTCTTACTCTTCCTGCTTGTGTTCCCTCTCTAGCTGTGTGTCTCTCTGTCAAATAAATAAAATTTAAAAAAAAAAAAGAAAAGAAAATCCAGAAGCGAACCCAAAAATTATATGGTTAATTAATCTTTGACAAAGCAGGAAAGAACATCAAATGAGAAAAAGAGAGTCTCTTCAACAACTGGTGTGGGGGAAAATGGACAGGAACATGCAAAAGAATGAAATTAAACCACTTTCTTACACCATTCATAAAAATAAATTCAAAATGGATTAAAGATCTAAATGTGAAGCCTAAAACTATAAAAACCCTACAAGTGAGCCCAGGCAGGTACTTCTTTGGCATTATACATAGCAGAATTTTTCCAGACAGGGCCCCTGAGGCAAGGGGAACAAAAGCAAAAATAAACTTTTGGTAATACATCAAAATAAAAAGCCTCCACACAGTGAAGGAAATAATAAACAAAATTAAAAGGCAGCCTATATAATGGGAGAAGATATCTGAAATGACATATCCAATAAAAGCTTAGTTTCCAAAATAGATAAGGAACTTAAAAAACTCAAGGCCCAAAATAAAATAATTCAATTTAAAAATGGGCAGAAGACATGAACAGACATTTCTCCAAAGCAGACATATAGATAACCAACAGACACGTGAGATGATGTTCATTACCACTTATCATCAGGGACACGCCAATCAAAATTACAATGAGCTATAATCTCACCTGTCAAAATAGCTAAAATCAACCCCACAAGAAACAAGTGTTGGCGAGGATGTGGCAATAAAGGAACCCTCTTGCACTGTTGGTGGGAATGAAAACTTGTGCTGTCGCTGTGGGATATAGTATGAAGGTTCCTCAAACTACCCTATGATCTAGCAACCACACTAATTAGTAATTACCCAAAGAATACAGAACACCAATTCAAATAACAGCATTATTTATAATAGCCAAATTACAGAAGGAGTCCAAGTGTCTATTGATTGATGAATGGATAAAGAAGTAGTGTGTTGGGGTGCCTGGGTGGCTCAGTTGGTTAAGCGACTGCCTTCGGCTCAGGTCATGATCCCAGAGACCTGGGATGGAGCCCCACCTCGAGCTCCCTGCTAGGCAAGAGGCCTGCTTCTCCCTCTCTCACTCCCCTTGCTTGTGTTCCCTCTCTGGCTGTATTTCTCTCTGTCAAATAAATAAATAAATAAATAAATAAATCTTTCAATTAAAAAAAAAAGGAAGAAGAAGTAGTGTGTTAGTACGTGTAGGTGTCTGTGTGTGTATACGCACACATGTGGTAGAGTATTACTCAGGCATAAAAAATGAAATCTTGCTATTTGCAATGACATGGATGGAGCTAAAGAGCATATAAGTGAAAGAACTTAGAGGATTCCACTTAGATGTGGGATTTCAGAAGCAAAACAAACAAGCAAAGGGAAAGAGAGAGATAAACCAAGAAACAGACTCTTAGCTATCAAGAACAAACTGGTGGTTACCAGAGGGAAGGGGAGTAAGGAGGTGGCTAAAAGACGTGATGGAGATTAAGGAGGACACTTGTGATGAGCACTGGGTGATGTATGGAAGTGCTGAATCACTGTATTGTACACCGTATTGTAAACCTATGTAAGACTGTATGTTAACTACACTGGAATTAAAATAAATCTTAAAAAAAAAAAAAAAAGACTGGGCCATGGTGTTTCCTCAACGTTTAAAGGTCAGGGAGAGGGAAAGGAGCCTGCAATAGAGAGTGAGAAGTAGCAGCCAGTGGCCTAGGGAAAACCCCAGGAGATCTGGGGGGCCTTGGGAGCTGAGAAGCTTGCTAAAAACCTACATTTTCAGAACTCGCCATTGGATTTTTCAGTACAAAGATGGACACCCAAAATTGTGTGTGTGTGTGTGTGTGTGTGTGTGTGTGTGTGTGTGTAAACAAGCACTCCTAGTCTTGTTACCATCAGAGAAACTTGGGAAACACTGCCCTAGAGCTTGGTCCAATCAGAAAAATCACCTTCTCCAGGACCCTTTTCAAGCATATACTTTTCAAGGACCTCACCCCAAAACACATGGACTCTGAATCTCCAAGGGAGACAGAATTCGGAAGTTCATCATCCAAAGTTTTTCTTTCTTCCCAGAACTTGCTCTAAAACAACCCCAACAGTTTTACTTCTGAATCAATGAATTAGTTCTCTCTTCATTTACAAAAACTGATAGACCATTTCTACCATCTCTTAAAGTGGAGATGCATTCATTAAAACCACGTGGAATTTATGTTGGCACATGCGTGGTATGTTCAGCTCCTGGCAAAGAGTCAGAGGTCTGAACTAGAGTTAACACCAACCAATAAACTATTGGAATTGTTGTTCCAATTGTTTGTTGGAATCCCCAACATAAGAATAAACGAAAAGAGCACTCCACTCAAATTTCTGAGCTGGCTCACTTCGGAGAGCACACGGAGTTAATCTTCCCTAAGTCTCAGAGACCACATTTTCCTTTCCCGAGTGTTCTAATGCTGGCCATGTCAAGACGGTACCTAACACAACCCCTCCTTACTGGGGTCCTCAGGCTGCCTGTCCCAACCTAACCTGCTCCATCTGGCTTTTCAAATTCTGTGAGCAGAGACTCTTCCTAAATATACTTACTCTGTTAAAACAAAACAAAACAAACAAACCCAAAAAAACAAACTCCAAAAAACCCCTCCCCATCCATTTGATCAAAATGGGAAACTTCTTGCCCTCTCTGACAGAAGGCATTCCGTGTTGGCCACCTGATGGGTACTTGGGGTTAATTAGAAAATCCCCATCAAGAGTTCAGAGGCCAATATCAGCTGTCAAAACCCCACATTCCCCTCTCTCCCCTCTTTCAAGTGCAAAACAACCTGGTCTGAAGATGCGCGGGAGATAAAAGGGCACACAGCGGCGCTGGGGGCTTTGACGCGGCCCTATTCACCGCCCCACCACCATGAATACGGCAAAATCTCAAATGAAAGTTTTAATCTCCCCACTGCTTTCAGCCTAAAGAGAAAAGGGCTTCCTTTTAACATTTCCCCCCCTTAAACCTTTTGTGTCACAGTGCTCCTGCTCCTGAAAAAAACGGAGATTTCACTCTGACCCGGCGAGAGCTTTACGCCAAAGAAAGCAATGCACCTCAAACTCTTTGTGCTGCAATAAGGAGAGCCCGCCGACCCGAGGCGACGCTCACGAAAGGCGCAACCCAGGGTGGGGCGCGCGGGGACCGAGGATGCCCAGGTCTCCGCAGACGCCTGGCTCCCGCCTCTCGGTGGACCGGACTGCGGGGCCAAGTGTGATCACTCCATTCCTCCATCGAGGAGTCTGGGATGGGAGCGCGACAAGTGTGGGCGATTTCTCAGCCCGCACACCCGCACCCGCAGACCCGGAGGCCCAAATTAGGCCCTTTTGTTTTCACACTCAAACGGAGAAAAAACTCCACTCCAGGTTCAGCCACCCTTTGGGGAGAACCTTGGACTGGGTGTCCACAAGACCCTCGGTGATTTTAGGAAGCAGATCTGGCTGTCCCTACATGCCTACCTTCCGGCGCGGGCTCCCGCCCTGTGCATCGCGCCTTCGCAAACCTTGCCTCCGGGGCAGACCAGCAGGACCTGGAGAAGGGCAAAGAAGGGCAGAGCGATGGTCTTTCCTGCCTACACCGTTACTCCCTTGCATGTAATTAATGCTACTGGGGTGATTGTGAAAAGAAACCACCCCCCCCCCGTTCTTGTAGCATTAAAAAATAAAAAGTTTACGAAGTATGACATTCCTTTCTTTCCTCCAAAGAGCTGCCCCAAATGTTTTAAATTAACAGCTGATATTAATCCAAAGCCACAGTTCTAAACCCAATACGGTTATATTAGCGCCTTAATTGGGCGTTGCTTAATTCTGACAACCGGGTGAATGCCATGTTTTCAAAAGGGTGTTTTCCTCGAGCCGCCAGAGCTCAAAAGGTCTTAAGGCCGCGCCCAGCTCCCAGGGCGAGCTGCGGGCAGGGGCAGCGGAGCTCGTTCCAAAGCAACCCCTGCGGGTCCCTCCAAGAAGTCTTCAAAAACTGGGGACGCACCCCCTTCCTCCGCGTTTCCGCTTCTTGTTTGACAGTCAGCTTTGCTGGTCTTTCAGCCATTTCCTAATATGATTTTTATTGAAGGGTCACGGACAGCCTGGAGGATACGTCGTCATTTGTCCCTGGCAAAATTGCCTTTCATTTGATATTCTTCTTTAAAACATCAGCCTCCTTTCCGCTGTTTGGTGTCAGTGACTCTGGAGTGTGTGTCTTCAGGACAGTGACACGCAGGGGGATAGTTTCAAAAGATGTCTCAAATTCGTAAGTTTGCAAAACCGGCATTGGGAAGGGGTGCGGTGAAGGTGGGCAAAGGCCCAGTAGCATTTAAAATTATTACATATCTGTGTTGAATGGCAAGTATTAAGATGAAAAGCACATATAGCGACTTAAAGATTCCTTCCTTTTCATTTGCCACTCGATGAATGAAAGGTTGTAGAAAATGCCTCTTTGATCATTTTTAGGCTGTGAAATTTTAGTCAATTCCTTACATCAAACACATACAGACACACTACCAAAGTGAGAGTGGGGATAAATTGAAAATGCCGCTCAGCTTTTCTCCATTTACATTCTAACTGCAAAGTCAATATTAAAGAACTAAACGGATATATACCTCATTAAATATTTCTCAATTCCTTTCAGGTTCTAATCTATAAATAACTTTATTTTATTCTCTGAGTCATTCAAATGAAACTTAAAAAAAAAAACCGCAACGACCTGGATAATTACACTAATGCAATAAAATTTAAGTACTGATTTTAACACTAAAGCCACATGCTTCTGAAAAATTCTGTTTGTACAAAATCGCACTGCAAATGCACAAAAATTGCTGCATTTAAAGGAACACTAGTGTACAAATTATTCTGTAAAGTGAAAGAGACTTTTCTAATGGGAATCAACACCCGCCTATCGATGTGTTTTGTATATCTGATTTTTCTTAAACCAGATTTCTTTGAAAACCAGACATAGATTTCTTATACACAAATATGGCTATATTCATAATATACTCAAATTAGCAGTTCTTTAGAACCAAATACAAACTGATTAGATTGATTTGCATTTCTTTTTTGTAAGAAAAAGGGGAGTCTACATATCATTTTTGTAATTATGTCATAGATTTAAAATCATGTATGTTTTTAAAGACGCGTGGCTTTTTGTTTTCATTAGGGAAAATGACACAAAATATAAAACCTGGGGCTATCTCTCCCTCTACTCTTCCTCAGGGATATATCTTGAGAAGCTGAAAAAAAATCACTCAGAGAAAATAAAGTTATTTTTAACTCCTTCACTAAATAAATGTGTCAATTTTACATCTTTATGAAGAGGAAATAAGATCATCAAATTTAAATATCCTATGTTGTAGCTGAATTATGAGTAGTGTACATCTTACATATGTCAATTTAATGTGGTTGTTGGAGGAAAAGTTTTCATTTGATTTTGATGCTTTCTCCAGAAGTTTTAGAAAAGAGGAAAAGGAAAAATAATGAATGCAATTACGTATAAATTTCAGTTAAGGCAAGGTGCAAGAAGAAAAAGATTGCAAGATATGATGATATCTAAGCTTTCTCAGAACTATATCAGAACTCAGCAATTTGAAAATTCTTTTGTGAACCTCGTTACAAATTGGAATAGTATTTCTCATTGAAACATCTTTTCTGCTTGTCTTAAGGGAAAAGCTAATCTAGTATCGGTCACCTGTTGTGCTACCTATCTAGTCCAATTAGACAAGTCTTTTCCTTTGTGGGAATAATTACCCACATGAGTCATTAGTTTCAGACTAACTGAATCTGAAAACCCCAGTCAGAGTGGTCTTTTCATGCTTACAAAGTCAGCAGGCATCTTGCCTCTCATAAAGCCTAAAATCTAGCAAGCACATGTGGAATAATTCACATCACAGCCCCTGAAACCCTTTGAAGCAAATCAACAGAAAAGAAAAGAAAAAGAAAAAGATTAAGATTTGATCTCAATTTAAACATGTTAACAGTAACCCTATATTATTCCAGATTTTACCCAGCTGTTTTGGATCTTTAGTGAATTTGAACAAGAGAGCAAACCTGTTTTAAGGATTAGAGGATATAAAGGTTCAAAAGGAGTCGAACCCTTTTCTGAGCTACATGTCTCCCACCCTGGCTTCTGCCTTGGCAGACTTTAAGGATTCAGCGCCATTGATTTCTTTCTCACTTTCTTTTGCTGCAATGATCTGACTCTTATAATTACTTCCCCAACCAGATCTCCCATATTCTTAAAAACCATAAACATTATGGGTCACACAGGAGGGGGGGGGCTAAAAATCTCTTGTCTCATGGGGCATCGGGACTTATTTTTGAAGGCATTCATAATCATCGATGTCAAGTTCAATGAAAGAGGGCTTAGTTAGTTTTACCCCCTTTTTAGGAAGACATGAGAAAGAAAAAGCCTAAATATGACCACATTTAGGGTAAAGTTGCAACCACTTGTCAACTAATCACTTCCCTAAGAAAAATGAATTTATTTAGTTTTCCCAGAACTGTAGAGAAAAAGACATTCTCATGAACAGGGAAGCTTAATGTTTAGGATCAATCAATGTAGGATCAATCTCTGGACCTGTTCTGATCAGAAGAGTTTGCCTTTACAATCAGATTAATCAAGCTCCATAAAAGATATTTCAGGAGCTACCATGATGGGTCATTCTCAAGTGTCCTTAATTTGGGGGGTGAAAGATGAAGTGCCTGGAAACAGACACTTCATTTGTTTGGGGAAGGGAGAAATAAGGATAGAAGTATACAGAAATACTAGAGTCCTACAGTGCAGGCGATCATCACAAGAATGCTCTCTGATCCCCATTTTTATGGATAAGTAAAATGAGTTCGGAAAATCTCAGTTTCTTGAGCAAGGAGGACAGCAACTACTGGGTGGGGCTGAAATTCTGATTCAAGTCTTCCCAAAATACCATGCTGTCAAAAAATAAAGATAAATAATAAATAAACAAAATACCATGCTGCCACTCTACTCAAGAGTGTTAAGCGTTCATAGATAGTATATAGGGCGCCTGGGTGGCTCAGTGGGTTAAAGCCTCTGCCTTCAGCTCAGGGTCCTGGGATTGAGGCCCACATCGGGCTCTCTGCTCGGCAGGCAGCCTGCTTCCTCCTCTTTCTCTGCTTGCCTTTCTGTCTGCCTACTTGTTATCTCTCTCTCTGTCAAATAAATAAAATCTTAAAAAAAAAAAAGAAAAAGAAAAAGAAAGTAGTATATAGAGAATTAGGTCCTGAGGTCTCTTTTTCTGTTATCTGTTCTTGGATTGCTCATTTTAATAAGTTAATAAATATTCGTGAAGCATCTTTTGACTACTCCCAAAAGATATTTGGTAAGGATTATGTGCCTTGCCCAGCGTTTCACAGAACCCAGGCAATCAAACCACAGTCCAAGCCCTTGATTAAGCATCATTCTTGACTTCTACTGCTGTGGTCTTGCAAAATAAGTGATCAGGCCAAAGGAGGAGAGAACACTGCATCAGGTTGATCTGACAAGAGGATGTGTGCTTTTTTTTTTTTTTTTTTTTTTAACATTTTATTTATTTGACAGAGAGAAACACAGCTAGAGAGGGAACACAAGCAGGGGGAGTGAGAGAGGGAGAAGCAGGCTTCCCACCAAGCAGGCAGCCCAATGTGGGGCTCAATCCTGGGTCTCCAGGATCATGACCTGAGCTGAAGGCAGTCGCTTAACCAACTGAGCCACCCAGGCACCCCAAGGATGTGTGCTTTCTAACTCAATGGGAAATATGACATTTGGACAGGATTGTAGAGTAGCAAGAATAAGTCATTGACCCAGTGTGACAATAGTAAGGATGATGGAGACATCGAAGAAAATGGGATTGACTTCCTACAAAGCAAGGCAGGAACATTGGTACTTTCTGGTTAGAGTAAGAATAAACAGAAAACTATGACACATACAAAGAAACAAATAACATTTGGAAATTTTAGAAAATATAGAAAAATTATAAATTGAAAATAAAAATAATCCACAGTCCTGTTACTCAGAGATAGTCACTATTTTTTTTAGTAACATACATATATATCTTCCTATGTAGTACAAATGTATAGGTGCATTTTAAATAGAATATCTTTTATGTAATTTCAAATTTGGCATTTTCATGACTAATTACTATGTCAGATGCATTTGCCCATGCCATTAAAAAGTCTTTGGAAACATTCTACTTTTTTTAAAGATTTTTAAAATTAATTAATTAATTTACTGGAGTGAGAAAGAGAGAGAGCACATGAGCAGGGGGAGGGGCAAAGGGAAAGGGAGAAGCAGACTCACCACTGAGCAGAAAGCCTGATGCAGGACTCGATCCCAGGATCCCAGGCAGATACTTAACTGACTGAGCCAACCAGTGCCCTCTTTTTTTTTTTCAAGATTTATTTGAGAGAGAGAACATGAGCGGGAGGGGCAGAGGGAGAGAGAGAACCTTAAGCCCACTCCAGACTGAGCCATGAGTCCCATAAGGGGCTCCATCACATGACACTGAGATTGGGACCTGAACCAAAACCAACTGACTGTACTACCCAGGCGCGCCTGGAACTATTACATGCCATAATTTATTAAACCAATTTTTTATAGTTGGGCACCTAGTAATTCAATTTTTTGCTACTCTAAGTTATTCATGTTGTACTGGTGTTTTGTATCTTTGTGGATATCTCTGATGATTTCATCAAGATTACACAATGCTTTTCAGGTTCTTGCTATATATTGCCATAGTGTCTTCCAAAATGATTGTGTCCATTTACAGTCCATGAATAAGATATAAGAACAATCATTTCACTACTAGGTAATGATATATATTTCTTAAATATCTACCAATTGAATGGAAAACATGTTAGTACTTGAAGTTCCTTCATTATTAGGTTGAATATTTTAACATGTTTCTTGATATTTTTGTCTTGTATGTATAATCTTTAAGTCCTTTGCCTTTTCTGTTATAGGTATGTTTGATTTGTTGATTGCAAAGAGCTCTTTGCATATTAAGAATATGAAATAATTATAAAAAAAGATTGGGCACCTGGGTGGCTCAGTTGGTTAAGCCACTGGCTTTGGCTCAGGTCATGATCCTGGAATCCGGGGATCAAGTCCCACATGGGGCTCCTGGCTCCACGGGGAGTCTGCTTCTCCCTCTGACTCCTTCCCCTCTCATGCTCTCTCTCACTCACTCTCTCAAATAAATAAATAAAATCTTTTTAAAAAATCTTAAAAGAATATGGGCGCCTGGGTGGCTCAGTTGGTTGGGCAACTGCCTTTGGCTCAGGTCATGATCCCGGACACCCGGGATTGAGTCCCACATCGGGCTTCCTGCTCGGCGGGAAGCCTGCTTCTCCCTCTCTCACTCCCCCTGCTTGTGTTTCTCTCTGTCAAATAAATAAAATATTTAAAAAAAAAATCTTAAAAAAATAAATATAAAAAAGAATACTAAATAATTGCATAGAATTACATTTTGATCTGTTTTTCAAGGCCCAGACCAAATTATGCATTTTTCATTGTGTCTTTCCTGACTGCTTCAACCCTAACTCCAGTCTCCTACTGCTAAAATCCTAACACAATATTCAATACCAAATTATACACTATTTACAATCCTTTAGAGCTTTTCCTTTGTCCTCCAAAATAACTTTCCAGAGGAGAGTTTGTCTTTTAACAACTACAAAGATGACCAACTTGACATCTCTGAGTTCTCAGTGTCATTCGTTATGACACTGTTGTAATTTAACAGAAGATGGGACTGGAGGTCAGCCCATACCATCAGCTACTACATGGTTATCCTAAGTACTTGACCAGGCTTTCTGACTCCTCCTGCAGTGCACCTCCCAATTCTCAGGTTAGGATATTTAAATGGGGATAAAATCCTAACCTCATCTTTACATTTTCTCTTCATTTATTTTAAATATATGAGACAAAATTCAAAGAGCTGACAAAGGAGACTTAGTTGGTAAGACATAGAAAAAACCCTTTTGGATTTTTTTTGTAAAGAAAACTGAATTCTTTTTTTTTTAAATGATCATAATTACTTTACTGATCCTTTGCTTTTAGAGTTTATAAAATTTTTCCAGAACTTGTTTTTGTGGGTTGTTTAGATATAAAGGATTTTCATGTATCACCCTAAAATTATAGCACAAACAGCAACAATATCAGAAATGAAATGGGGGTGCCTAGGTGACCCAGAGGGTTAAGCTCTGCCTTCAGCTCAGGTCATGATTCCAGGGTCCTGGGCTCTGCTCAGCAAGGAGCCTGCTTCCTCCTCTCTCTCTGCCTGCCTCTCTGCCTACCTGTGATCTCTGTCTCTTTGTCAAATAAATAATGAAATGAAATAAAAATTTTTTAAAAAAGAAATGAAATGAAATAGTCTATGGCTTTCAACATTTTCTTCCTCCCAAATTTTGCACCAGAAGTCAAGTCTTTACAAATCATTTGGATGTTCAGAATGACTGACTTTATCTTTCTTTTTATGAGAATGGGAACTTACTCAGTACTCACCCATAACAAACTTTTATTTAAAAATCACTCTCTGTATCTACAATAGCCAAATTATGGAGGGAGCCCAAGTGCCCATCAATCAATGAATAAATAAAGATGTGGTATATATGTATAATGGATTATTACTCAGCCATAAAAAAAAAGGAATGAAATCCTGTCATTTGCAACAACATGGATGGAGCCTGAGGGATAATGCTAAGTGAAATAAGTCAGTCAGAGAAAGACAAATACGACACGATTTCACACATATGTGGAACTTAAGAAACAAAACAAATGAACAACTGGGGGAAAAGAGAGAGAGAGCGATAAACCAAGAAACAGACTCTTAACTATAGAGAACAAACTCTATGATGGTTACCAGAGGGGAAGCCGTGGGGGATGGGTGAAATACATAAAGGGAATTAAGAATACATTTATCTCTTGGAGGACAGCAGGAGAAGGAAAGTAAATGTGAACTGGGGTAAATCAGGGAGGGGGGGTGACACATGAAAGACTTTGGACTCAGAAACAATCTGAAGGTCTTGGAAAGCGGGGTGGTGGTAGGGGGATGAGTGAGCCTGGTGGTGGGTACTGAGGGCACGTATTGCATGGAGCACTGCGTGTGGAGCATAAACAATGAATCTTGGAACACTGAAAAAATAAAATAATGTAATAAAAAAAAAGAACGCATCAGTAAACTGACTGAGTCAGGATTTCCAGAACTCTAGTGAGGAAGCAGCAGGTTTATGAGATTGCTAACCCAAGGTTCAGTGGAATAAGAATCACATAGGCCTAAGTGAACTGATGAGGGATGGCTGTCATTTATGTTTGGAATATTGTTAATGTTATAACGTTCAATTTTCTGGAAAAATAAGGAAGCCCTTTCTGTATCTTCTTCAGCGTTATATAACCCATCACAATTAAATAGACTCTGTTTTTGTAAATGAAAATGAAACACTTGCAAATATCTTATTCTCCCAATCAGATTGCCCCACCCTCCAAATTCAGAAATTTTTGTTGAGTCTTCCTGCTTTTCATAGCAATAGGTTATTAGCAAAAGTTCAATAAGAAACTGTCCTTTTGTTGTTGTTGTTGTTGTTGTTGTTGTTTTTAAGGTTTTATTTATTTGACAGAGAGAAACACAGCCAGAAAGGGAACACAAGCAGGGGGAGTGAGAGAGGGAGAAGCAGGCTTCCTGCCGAGCAGGGAGCCCGATGTGGGGCTCGATCCCGGGTCTCCGAGATCATGACCTGAGCCGAAGGCAGTCGCTTAACCAACTGAGCCACCCAGGTGCCCCATTGTTGTTGTTTTTAAGGTAGGCTCCATGCCCAGTGTGGAGCCCAATGTAGGGCTCCAACTCATGACCAGGAGATCCAGACCTGAGCCGAGATCGAGAGTCAGATGCTCAACTGAGTGAGCCATCCAGGCGCCCTGTACTTTTTTATTTTTAAAAATGGATATCATTAGAAAAATTGATTACATAACCAAGGCCTTATGTGGAATGCCATATTTGACAGTGATGATCATTTAATCAGATATAGCCAGCCTCTTCTAAGGAACTAATATTGACTATATGGAGCCAATACTAATAAAACCCTCCCAAGGAAAAAAAAAAAAGAGTACATTTATCTTGATGAGCACTGAAAAGTGTTTAGAATTGTTGAATTACTATATTGTATACCTGCAACTATATTACAGTGGGTATTAACTACACTGGAATTAAAAATTTTTTAATTAAAATTAAAATAAATACATAAAATAAAAATTACTCTCTCTGAAGTAGAGAAGACTCTAGGAATGCCTTAGAATCTAGAGGAATCGGAAAAATCACTTTTTATTGGGTGTGTGGGAGGGCGGGGAGCCAGAGAGAGGACCATATTTGATTTCTGCACAATGTGTCATTTTCGTGCAATCCAACATGACTTAGGGAGAAGATGAATAAGGAGAAAGAAAAGGTCACTTGAAAAGATGAAATTCATCCTCTCTAGAACTGGGCAGGTACTGTTTTAGAAAGGCCTTCGAGGTTCTCCTAGAGAAAAGGCCTGATTTGAATGTCATTACCATAGCTGGAATTTCAGGCCTTCTAAAATGGTCTTTCATTTCCATGTGAATATTGGAAAATGCCCTTCTTGGGGGTGGGGAGTATGGGCAGGAGACCAGATCTCTTTGCCCACATCTTGGCTAATTTACATGCTCTCCAATGGAGGTCATATCAATAGGAGACCCAACCTCTGTCAGTTTTGCGGGTCCCTTAACCTGAGAACCTTGAAGCCCATTGAGAGCTATTCATACTTGGCAGATTGATTTCTTTAGACATTTTGTCATAGTAACTGACAATTCACTGCCATCCAAGTGTATCTGGGAGCACAATACCCACATAAATATTGTTGGCAATTC
This sequence comes from Spilogale gracilis, assembly GCA_004023965.1. Classification (NCBI taxonomy): domain Eukaryota; kingdom Metazoa; phylum Chordata; class Mammalia; order Carnivora; family Mephitidae; genus Spilogale; species Spilogale gracilis. The sequence continues at coordinate 20,999 of PITA01009335.1, forward strand.
TCAGCATATCCCTTTGTGGAAATAGTAGGTTAATTTACTTCTGCCACTCGACTTTCTATAGCTATGTGGCAAAAGATCATTTCCTCTGCAACCATGTAGCTGACAGACCCAGTAGGGCTTGTTTCAAAGAAGCAGAGAGTTCAGAATCCCCCATCAACACAGAACAAAATGAATCAAAACTTCAAACACAGGTTAATCTGGAAGAGGAGACAGTGGGTCAAACAGGAACATAAAAACTTTGATGAGAATCAGGTGCAGCCCAAGTCCCAGAGCCGTCCTGGGGCATTTGGAGCATAGAAATAATAAACCGGAAAATATCCCTATTTTTAAAAAAATCACTTGACAGACAAAGGGCAGTGAATCCTTAATCACACCAGCTAATTTGAAACGTGCATTCTGAACTGTGCTGACTCACAGAGCAGGTGGGACACTTTCTGAGAACAGTGCAAAGACCATGGTGGCCGTGGTCTACAGAGGATTTTCTCGTTGCCGTCCTGGCTGTTAAGCCAAGCACCTCCGAATGGAGAGGTGGCTGGAGGTGACGTGGCAGAAAGAGCAAGGGTTTGTGCAGTAGCTATTCCTGGATTTAATACCTGGCTCCACTGCTTAGACATGGAAACCTAAGTCCCTTAACTTTTCTGAACTCAGTTTCACCACCTGCAAAATGGGATTATATTATGGGGATGATCGTAAGGATTAAATGAGAAAATGTTTTCACTTAATAAGTCTTTTCTAAGTTCCTTCTCTGCCTTATGCACAGACTTTAGGACTGGGAAACGAAAATATCTGAGTGGGGAGGTCTCTGTCTTTGATTTTAGTGCCTCCAATCAGAATGGAAGATGAAATTGCTTCAACAAAAGATCTGACTCTGAGTTGGCTTGGAAAAGTCTGGGAGGGCTTGTCAGAGAAGATAGCTCTTGAGATCTGAAAGAAGAGAAGTTTGTCAAGCCGGCTGGCAGAAATGAGATGTCCCAGGCAGACATGAAGGCAAGAGGTACAGGTGAAACCACTCTTATGGATGCCGTAGTATGAGGTACATGAAGCATATGGCAGAAGACGAGGCTGGGCAGGGAGAGCACCAAGTCAGAGAGACCTTGTGCATACCTAATGCAGAGAAGTTTAGTTTTGATCCTGTAGTCACAAGGAGCCTTGGAAACACGCTTATTCCCTGTTGAGCATTTACTGTGTGCTGTGCTCAATCCCTGTGAGACTCTTCATCAGGGTGATCAAAGCTGATGTCACCATGGGAATTGATTTTTCATTTAGTTCCTTGTGATGAAAACAGTAAACCAAGTTTGGGGGCAGGAGGAGTGGCAGATAAACCTTTTGAAAACTTCTATCCATGTCTGGAGTCAAGAGGCATGGATCCAACTCCAGCTGGTTTCTTTATCTCTCCGAAACTTTTCCTGTCTCTCTGCAGTATGGGTTAACATCTGCCAAGAGTCAGGGTAGAACTTTTACGGCATAAGGGACGGGACTGCTAGCACCTTAAAAAATTAAGTGCTTCCTAAGGCGACGATCTGCTCCAATTTTCTCCTTCCTGTCTCTGGAGTGTGTGACTAGGACACCTGAATATCCAAAGGAGTGCTTACTGTACAGCACAGCAAGGCCTGTGATCACCCTGTGCTCAGGTCATCTACCGCCGCATAACAATTACTCCAAGACATAGTGTCTTACAACCACAACATGGACCTCATTCACAAATTTGCAACCTGGACAGGGCTCAGGGGAGACCGCCTGTCTCTGCCTCACTTGGTTCTATCCGCAAGGACCCCTCCTTAGCTGGGGCTGGGGTCTCAGAAGGTTCATGCACTCGCATGTCTGGCAGTCAGTGTGACTGGTGACCATCTCAGTGCTTACTTGTGACATGGTAGCAGGTTAAAGGACAAGTGCCTGAGACAGGCAGAGCACCAGGCCAAAGCCATATTGTTCTATGACCCCTGCTCAGAGGGCATGTCGTGTCCACTTCTGCCATTTTCCCACTTGTCACAACAGTTCCAAGTCCCGCTGGGATTCAAAAAGGGGGAACATAGACCCCACCTCTCCAAAAGAGGACTGTCAGTGACACTGTAAGATGGTGATGGGAGATGGGATATTCCTAGGGCCATCTTTGGAAAATACAATACAACCTGCCACTTCGTACATCGGAAAGAGCTCTATTAAGTAGAACGTCTCATATGAATGGTGTTGCTAATACTCAGGCCTTCCCCTTATGTGCTGGTTCACATATTTAACAGGTACTATTAACATTAAACTCCTTATTTGTCCAATATTGATTGATATCTACCTAATTCAGGCACTGTCCAAGAAGCTTTCAAGGGCAGGACCTTGTTTCGCCCATATAACACACATGAGAAGTAGGATTTCTCTCTCTGTTTTAGAGTAAACTGAGCTCAAAGTATTTAAGTGACACCTTTCATTCATTCACTCAGTAAATAAGTATGAATCATCTACTTTCTGTCAGGTAATATGCTCAGAGGGAAATAACAGTAAACAAAATAGATATGATCTCTGCCTCATCTAGGGAAAGACAAAAAAATAAAAAACCAAATAATCATAAAAGAAGCTGATTATCATTGTGACCAACACTATAGCGGTGAGATCCCCTGCAGACTGGTGTTCAGGGACGACTTCCTCACAAAAATAACATTTTACATGACACCGGAAGAATGAGTGGCAGTGAGATGGGGGTGGAGGTGCAGGAGAGCTTTCCAGGCAGGGGGAGCAGGCTAAGCAAAGGCCCTGGGTTGGAGGGAAAAGGATATAGCTGGAGTAGAGATAGTGAGGATGAGCAAGCTTTAAGATGTAGCCAAATGGGTAAACAGGCAAAAAAAAAAAAAAAAAAAAAAAAAAAAAAAAAAAAAAAAAAAAAAAAAAAAAAAAAAAAAAAAAAAGCCACACCAGCATACAAGCTTTGTCCAGTCATAAGGCAAATCTGCAGAGTCGAGTCCTGAACTTAGAGCTTCCGAGCCCCCATGGAAGGGCTATCTCTATCAGGGCAACTGCCTGGACTGCATTAGACAGAGAGCCCCCTCTGGCCATCTCCAACAGATTATATCATACACGTTAGGACAGGCCATATGTTTTTCCTACTCAGGTGACAGGTTTTGAAGGGCCACATGTTCCCCCTCTATGATCAATTTCTGCATAGTATTGAAGTGTGGAGACCCAGCAGATACTAAGTGCTTGTTACTCAGCTAATTATTCCCAGCATGACAATGAATTGTGTCAACTCCCTTATATCAAACCCCCAAAAGGCAGATATCCAATTGTTGATCTAAAGACAAGGAGGCTCGCTAGAATTTGGATGGCACTTTACTGGATGGAAATGAGAAAGTAGAATCTTCTCCAAGCCTCAATTTGCCCTTTTGTGAAATGGGGAAAATTCTACTCAATTAATTTCCTGTCTAAAATATAAAAAACTAACTGCACTGAATCTAAAATAATCAGATCAATTATACACCCACACACAGGGACCATATTTTTTTGCTGTTTTTGTAGAAGAACCGGTAAGGTGTGGAGGGTAGCATGGCAGGACTCCAGGGAGAGAGAATCTCAGTGCTGAGTTGGACAATCAGAAAAGAATGTTTGTAGAAAGAAAACTGTTTTTACAGAACATGCTTGTCAGCAGTACTCTGGCTCTCTTGCCCGGAGGCTACAACTATTTCCAAAAAATTCTGTTTAGATTTTTGAAAGAAAGCAGCCTCTTTTCTCTCCTGGCAGCTTAATTTAGGCTGGAAGTGAAAATTAGGTTGGAAGTAAAATTTTTTTTCTTTTTCTTTCTTTAGCAAAAGATATGTTACTGGGTACTAAGCCACTAGGAGAAAAATAGGATTCTGTTTTGTTTTGTTTTGTTTGTTGTTTTTTTGGAGATGGGCACTAAGTACCAAGTGTTCTGATTGACACTGTCATTCCTAGTTATCAGGTCTGTTTTACTGTGGTTTCAAGTAATAGAATGATTAAACCATGATCCTCTACATAAATCTCTTCCAAATGTGTTTATTCATAATTTTTAAAAAAAACCTCAAATGACCAGTTTAGAATTACTCACCAAAGCCTGATAAAGCATTACAGAGTTAGAAAGAAAGGCCATGTTTTCCCAGATCAATTTCGGCAAACCACTGAGAGTGTTGGAGAAACTCGGTCATTCTTCTGGGAACAAGCCCATAACTGTTTTCATCTTAAGCAGCTACCACTGACGAGCTACACCTGGGATTTCCAAGCACTCACAAGGATTATTATAATCTCACCACAAATTGCTCATCTGAGATTAAATCTGGTGAAATGATTCTTAACTCAAAAAACCACTCAAGTCGTCACTGAGATGAGAGTAGGCTAGAAATAAGAAGGCAGCCAGGAAAAGAGATGCTCTTTGGGGAAAATGGCCCCACTGTAGTTTCCCCTGTAGCGATCCTTTCACTGGGCAAGGGACCCTGAAGCCATGAGCACCCGGTGAAGTGCTTCCATCTGGGACATTTCACACCACGGTCACCTAGCTCTTCGGAACATGGGTCTGATTTTCCCATCAAGCCTAAGCACCAAGCTAGGATATGCTTAATTGTCATCGGGTATCAATAAACTATTGTGAAAGGTTTAAAAATTTACGTTCATAAACACACCTGATTCAGTGGTTGGTTAAGGGGCTGCTAATAACCGAAAATACCTGAGGATATGATGATGGTCCTATTGTTACCAGCGTAAAAAATGTCCTGGTATTTTCAGACTAACCTGTGTAGCAGCTGTCTAACAAATGACAACACACTGTTGACCCTATCTTCTACTTGAGAATTATAAATCACACATGTGGCAGCCCAGGCTGGGGTACGAACAGTGGGAAAAGGGGGAAAAATTCAGTGAGGGCAAGATGACCCTGGAGAACCTTCCATTAGCTGGTCCTATGCAAAGCATCTAAAAACCTGTAGTCTCTGGCCCTTGCTCGTTTGGAGAAAACCTCTGCCCATATCAGCCATTCCCCTGATTACATTTAAACCACCTTTCACCTAGTCACAAATGAATAAATAATTACAATGCGAAAAAGTTATATGTCATAAAAATAACTACTTCCCATGGGGATGTAAATAAAAACATAAGTATTACACTCATGGAGCTAACATCTATCCTTGTGGTCAGAACGTCCATCCACCTACTTATTCTACCATGGTTTATCAGTCATGGTTCTGGGCACTGAAAATAAGATGATAATCAAGATAGATATCAGCACTGCCGTCATGGAACTTGAACCTGGAAAGAATGAACTCAGTACACTTGTAAGTTTAAATGTGATCTGCGCTATAAAAAAGAAATGCCAGATACCATAGGACCAAATTTTTCTACTGAGTGTAATTAAGTGAGGTTTCCTGGAGCAAATGACTTTGAAGTATCCAGTGCTGAGATCTGGCTTTACCAGGAGGAGGTGGGGTGGTAGAATCTCAGGCAGGCAGAATAGCATATAGAACAGCCCCGTGCAGAGAAAATGCCTTCCAAAACTGTTGGGAGGAACTGAAGGTGCTAGATTATATCCCATGCAGCAGGAGTGCTAGGGAGAGGGAGGAGATGACAGCTGAGGCTGGAGAAATCATCACGGTCAAAAAAAAAAAAAAGAAAAGAAAAAAAAGTGAAAATTTGCAGGACAGGTCAAGACATTTGGATTTTGTATTACATTCAATGGGAAGCCATTGAGTGGTTTGTTCTTGCTGTTTTCGCTTTCTTTTTTTAAATTTAATTTTATCTATTTTTTAATTAACATATAATGTATTATATGTTATATATCATATATTATATAACATATAACGTATTATATGATATATATATAAACCTACTACTGGGCAAATAATTCAGCAGTAGTCCAAATAGTGGCTAAAAGAATTGACGCTGGGTTTAAGGAAGGGCACTAAGAATATCATATTTACCATCAGGTTGTGTTTAAATTCTATACACGTTCAAATTGGCTAGTTCCTATCACAACCACAAAAAAGAATAGTCATCAATACTGCATTCGTTCAATCCAATAGTCATTTTCTACCGTGTGCAAGACAAATTCTTACAGGAGTGAAAATGTGAAATCCATTATCCTACATATTAACGACTATAGCAGATTACAAAGCAAAAGAAAATTTTAAAAAGAGACTTTAGAGAAACAGGCCTCTTAAAATCACAGTTATGATGAAACTCAGTTTCAAATGCTGGAGATGGACAAGTAAAAGCAGAAAATCTAAAGACTCGTGAGTCAATAGTTCTCATTGAACTTTGAGAGCGTCTACGACCAAAATGATTCCAGAAATACTTGTAGGAGATTAAACGCGTACTTAAAGGGACAGGTTTGGAAAAAGCATGCCACATCTAACAGCAAATTCAGTGTCAATTCAAAACGTTAACTCTGATACGGAATAGATTGCCTTGGCAAACCAAAGAGAATCTATAAAACTACAAATAGCATGCTCTGTGGCCTGATTCCAAAATATCCCCTAAACTTCTCAAGGGCAAAGCTGAGTTCTTATTTATACTTTGTGTCTAGGTTCTGGAAAAATCTTGGGTGGATTACTAAAACTTTAAAAAGTTGAAATACATTTAGTCTGGGAGTTCATTTACACTTAGCTATACCTATTACTTAATACAATTGTTAGAAACGTTAAGAATGAGGAAAAATCATAAACATTTTCAAGATGAAAATGCCTTAAGAACCATTCAATCCTCAGAGCTCATACGATAAAAGGTACTTTGAATTCCTGACCAAGTCCAGATAATCTAGTCTCAACATTCAAAGGTACTAAGTCTTCATTTTTTGTTAGACACTGAGTCTTCTTCCTACAACATCTAACTCCTATCATTTAAGAGCTGCTTATCTGCCGGGGGCCAGCCCCAGCAACAGTTAGGGTCCGAGAGTGAGGAAGGAGTCAGCGAAAATGAGGAGACCAAACTTCATGTAGGACTCTCCTGAAAACACTGTTCTCAGGACCCCCGACACTTATCTAGTTTGTGAATGACCGAAATCCCTTTCCTGTCCTCATCTTTCCCAGTGGCCTTTTTTCTGCACCTTTGTTTACTTTAATTTATCCATCCTCTTCTCTCCAAACTGGCAGAGTAAAAAAAAATTCACCTCAGTCAGCCATTCTCCTTCCCTGCCTCTACCTCTTGCTTTCTCGCTCTCTTCCTCCTCATTTACCAATTTTTGTTCATTTTATTTATATCAAAGTAATACATGCACATAATTGTAAATGTTCAAACAGTAACTACAGAGCTCACATAATAATCCTCAATCACCTCCCCTCGCACTCACTCCCTACCCCCCTCCACTCCCCAACCCCTCTACTCTACTTACTCTCTAGATAGAACTATTTGCATATATTTTTAAACAATTTCTTCTGGTATTTGCCTCCATACATCTAAAAGATTTGCTTCTAGTTCTATTAATTGATTTGTACGTTTTAGACATCATCTGTTAAATGTCTGTAATGGACAATGAAGGTTTACCCCTCTTGCTCAGTGCTTCCGACCCATTCTCCTACAATGTCACTGTTTTTGGTGCAATCACCATTACATGTTTGCTTTACTACAAGGATGCAAATATTGTTCATTGTTGACTATGGTTCCATTGTCTTTATTGTGCAACTTTTTATTTTTCCTACAGCTAATAATTTCTTCTTTTTATTTATATAGCTCTCTGCATAGCTATCATTATGTTCTAAAACTCTCCTTCAGAATTATGAGACTGACACACTACCTACTACACTAATGAGGCCCCTATCGCCCTCAAAATTATAAAACACCTCTAAATACTGTCTTCTTGTCCACATAGTAGAATGAATCAGATGATCATCAGTTCCCTTGCTTCTCCTGGGCCCTTGCATCCACCTGCTTCTCTCTGTATCCTCTAGTCTTGTTGCCCCAGACTTCCCTTTGCTTCTCTCCTGGTTTGGATCCCTTATCCCTAGGACCCCATGTCTTCTTCCTTGGCTTATCCTCTCTTTTGGTAAAGCGTCTCCTTCTGAAGCTTCTTGAGGAATATTGGGAGGAAGGTCTTCTCACTGTTGAGAGTCCCCATTTCTCATTTGTGAGAGTCTTGCCCCATTACAATGTTCTTCAGGGCAGGAGAGATGTGCTATTTTTCTTTTAATCTCCCAGGCTGTGCACCCCCTTTCCCCAATTAGTCATTACTCATCACGGGGCCCTGAATTATCTTGGTCATTTACCTGTTTGCTAATTTTTCATCATTCTGCCTTACGTGCCTTATTTAACCAATGTATCCTTAGTGCATGGTGACTGCCCACCCCACTCAAACCACTGAATGAATACATACATAAATGAATAAAAATGTGCAGAAAGAGCACGAGTTTAAGAGTTAGACAGACTTGTACTCAAACAATAGCTTTGTACTTTAGTTCTGAGACTAAGAAGTTTACTTAACATTGCTGAGATTTCATTTTCCCATTTGGCAAATAAAAGTAACTACTTCTCATTTGTCCAATCAGTGATAATGCTAATGTATTTAGGGTTGAAATATGACATCTATAACTTACTTTCGAGTCGTTCAGCTTCCCCCTCCCCAAATACATGTATACACACAGAGAGCACTGATGAGCAAAATGGTGACAATTAGGGAACACAGGTAAATGATATTCAGGTGCTCATTGTACCTTCCACTTTTCTCTAAGTTTTACATTTTCAAAAATACAAAGTTACGAGGGGAGAAAAAACATAAATCTCTCAGAGGGTCTTTTCTAGAATTAAAGAAACCTGATAATGAAGCACTTAGCATTGTGCAGGTACCACCAGATGCTCAATGAATGTAATGTCCTTCATTCCCTGGAGCTAATCCCAACCACCTGCAGTGGGCCTCCTCTGACTTGACAGCCCAGCTCCAGAAACTTCGCACTCAATTTGAGTCCAGATTGGTAAGCTGAAAAATGCACCTCCCCACCAAATATCCACGTCAAAGGCTTGGAACCTGTGAATGTCACTTCATTTGGTAAAAGGGTCTTTACAGATGTAATCAAATTATGAGCCTTGAGATGAGATCACTTTGAATTATCTAGGTGGACCTTAAATCCAATGACAAGTCTCCTTGTAAGAGATACACTACAGAGAAAGAAGACAAGGAGTCCATATAAAGACAGAGGCAGAGACTGGAGGGAGGTGGCCATAAGCCATTAAGCCAAGCTACGGGAAGCTGGAAGAGGCAAAGAATGTATCTTCCCCTTAGAACCCTTAGAGAGAGCGTAGCTGTCCAGCACGTTGGGCTTGGACCTGTGCACCCCAGAACTGTGAGAGAAGGTATTTCTGTTATTTTAAGATTTAAGATGTTTATGGTCATCTGTATGGAAGCTCTAGAAATGCATACAATCCCTCTGACCAAGTTCTCAACATGTGTTCCTATCCGGGAAGCCAGGCTCTCAGTAAGTGCCAACAGCCTTCACTCAGCAACTCAAGCCACATTTCTACCATCGGGGCCCTGTTCCCTGCCACTGGCACTCCTTCCTTTCTCTTCTGCTTTCCTGGCAGCATCTCTGTCAGCTGTCAGCTGCAAGATCTCTCTGATGCCAGCTACCCACTTCTCTCTCTTTGCATGGGACTTGGCCTTCCTCTCTCTCAAGCCTCATTCTGTGAGGTCTAGCTCCCTGGCTCTGGCATCCTCGCTGATCTCACTAACCCTATCAATTCCCATGCTCCAGATTTAACATTTTTAATAGTCAAGAATAATGAACATAACATCCTGTGTTAAAACAAAATCAGCCAATGGTTGCCTTTGGTGGGGGGGGGCGGGATGCAAAGTAATGGAGAAGGGGTACAAGAGAACCTTTTAAGAGTTATGGGAATGATCTATCCATTGATAGGAATCTGGGTTGCATGGATGTTGGCAGTCATCAAAAATGATCAAACCCTAACACTCAAGATCTCAGTATTTTGCTCAAGGAAATTATTCTTCAACCAAAAAAGTAAAAAATTAAAAAGAACAAACCTGCTTATAATAAATAGACTTAGAAGAAAATAAAAGTCATTAGTTACTTTAGGGTTTCTCACCTTTGGCACGATTGACATTTTGGACAATGCTTCGGGGGGGCTATCCTATGCCCTGAATAGCAATATCCTTGGCCCCTACTACTAGTTGCCAATAATATTCTCTTGGTCTTCTCACACACACCAAATTTACAGTAACTGAAAATATCTCCAGGCCTTGCCACATGTTCTCTGGACATTGAGAACCACTGGGTCAGTTAATACGTAGTATTCGACCAGCGCCATCCCATATGATAAGCTTTGGAGGACCGACTGAGAGTGACCTACAGAGCAGCCTTTCTCTGAAAGGGAAAGAAAATTGGTTTCCAGGGATGTGGGTATGATCTGATATTTCTGTGCTTTTTTGTTCAGGTCATAAAAAGAAAAAGACATAGAAAGATGTCTGTAGAATAAGAATGCCCAGAATGGTGGTATAGTACCAGCTATTTCAGTAGTCACTCTGGGGGTGAAGGCATAATGCCAATGACAACTAATATTTGTTCTGTTATCTATTTTTAAGTTCTTTAAAAAATCTACTAAATTCTCCCCAACAATATCCCTTTGAGAAAGTGAGATATTAATGTTTTGACTGTATAGATAATAAAATAGGAGGCAAGGGTTAAGTGACTGCCCAAGGTCACAGTGAATTAAAAGAACAGCTGGAGCCATGATGTAACCCTTGGTCTCATGGAGGCAAGACAGAAATCAGAGAAAAAGGCATGTCCAGGAGGAAATTAGAAATCAGTCCCTGAAGGGAACTGGCCTTGTAGGACCAAATTCACCTATGTGAATACTGCAGAGTACAAACTAATAATTTTACTTTAGAAACGATAGCCATTGAGGATTTTCTTCTTCAGTACGATATGTAGGAACACTCTTCGGGGGTATGTGTGGTCACTGGGGTGAGATCACTGCCCAGCAAAAAGGGAAGCTTGGAGACTCCAGGAGAGTGATTCCCTGCAATGTAAAACCCCATCATCGAGCTGGGACTCCTCATTTCTCAGAATCCTCGCTGTGTTGTAATCTCTAAAGGCACAGACCTATTTGTCTCTGTCTTTATACGCCCCAGAGTACCTTTTAGTAATATATGCACAATCTGCTTACAGTGAATTACATAGTTTTCAGTGATGTAGAATACCTGAATATGCTCCTCACAGGACCCAGGCCTTGGCCCCAATGTTCATCAGGAACACTCCTCTTTGCCTGGTTAATTCCCCATTAACTGACAAACTTGCCTGAAACAATGGCTTCATCAAGAATTTCCCCACTTAGAGGCGCCTGGGTGGCTCAGTTGGTTAAGCGACTGCCTTCAGCTCAGGTCATGATCCTGGAGACCCGGGATTGAGCCCCACATGGGGCTCCCTGCTCAGAAGGAAGCCTGCTTCTCCCTCTCTCACTCCCCCTGCTTGTGTTCCCTCTCTGGCTGTGTTTCTCTCTGTCAAATAAATAAAATCTTTAAAAAAAAAAAAAAGAAAGAAAGAAAGAAAGAAGCAGAGACTATTGCAGTAAAACAGGTGAGCGATAAAAAGAGTGAGGAAGAGCAGGCAATGGTGGAAGTGAGGGGAAAGAGAACAGGCTTGAGGTTATAGTTGTAAAGTAAAGCCTGAAAATGCTCTGTCTTTAAGTTTCAGTTCAAGGATGGGTAGGAATTCGCCGGGATTGAGAATAACCTCCACAGGCCCCTGACGCCACAGCAGCATGGCTACTTCCAGGAACCAAAAGCCAGAGGAGCTGGGGTCGAGTGAACACAGAGAGAACACAATCTGAGCAGGCTAGTGAGGCGGACAGGTGCCGGTGAGGCAGGGTGCAGGAGGCCACAGGGAGGAGCGTGGACAATGGAAAGTCTTGAATGGGTTAGGGCAGGGGCACCACTTGGTACAATTAATGGTTTTTTGTTTTGGGTTTCTCTCTTTCTCTCCCTCTCTTCTAACCTCTGAGCTATTTGTTGTGGTACAGCATGCCTACAGAAAAACGCATGTGTAAGTGTGCAGCCCACAATGTAACACAGCCCCATTATGTGACCGGCCCCCAGGTCAAAAAGCAGAACATTTAGGGCGCCTGGGTGGCTCAGTGGGTTAAGCCTCTGCCTTCGGCTCAGGTCATGATCTCAGAGTCCTGGGATTGAGGCCGCATCAGGCTCTCTGCTCAGCAGGGAGCCTGCTTCCTCCTCTCCCTGCCTGCCTCTCTGCCTGCTTGTGATCTCTCTTTCTGTGTCAAATAAATAAATAAAATCTTAAATAAAAAAAAAAAAAAGCAGAACATTTACCAAATACCTTGGAGTCTCCTCAATAGTATCTTCCAAGGAATTTATGTTTTCAAAGGTCGCTGTCACTCCTGGATTGAGACTATTTGGACTAGAGAGGGAACTATTAGAAAAGTCTTATTCATATTCAGCCAAATATGGGTGCCTCTCCTGGTCCCAGTTCTACTTGCTTGGGTCCGTGTGGAGTGGGCCTGAGCTCCTTCTCTGGACTCTGCAGTCCTCAGACCCTGCCGCTCCCTTCTGGGCCTCTCCCATGCAGTTATCCAGATCCCAGGACCAAGTGCAGTTCCATAGCCGAGCCCTACCCAGAACAAAACCAGAGTGTGCCAGGTTCCTGAGCAGCCTGAGAGCCATGACTTACCCTTAGCAGCTGCTGGGATGGGTCTCTGCACACTGCAGCTGCTGGGGGGAGAGGGGGGGTGCAGGGGTGCGGGGCTCGCCCAGACTGGCCTCCGGGACTTCTTTTCTCTGGTCAGTTTCACAAAGCCAGCGCCACCATCACTTTGGACCCCGGGTCATAACAATTTCCCTCTAATGCTCCACTGGTCAGAATACAAGCATGTGTGTCAGTGGGGGGATTGTGTTTGTTTTGTTTCCCTGATATACAAGATGCTGAAGGGAATGAGAACTGGTTAACTCCTCCCTCTCTCGATAGCTAGTATTATTTTATATGTAAAAATTTACCAAGGGGCAACTGGGTGGCTTTGTCAGTTAAGTGTCTGACTCTTGATTTCAACTCAGTTCATGCTCACCCTGGAATCTGCTGGAGATCTCAAATTTTCTTCTTGAACCAATTCTGAGTGTTCTCCTGAGGTGTGTAAATCCACTCGTGGTTCTGTTATATTGAAATGGAATCTGCTGGAGAATTCTCTCTCTCCCTCTCCCTCTGCCCCCATGCTCTCATACTTGCTCTCAAATTACTAAATAAATCTTAAAAAAATTACCAATGCTCTTTTCTCAGAAGGAAGTATACCTTTTGATTTGTATCAGGGAAATGCAAATTAAAACAGCAATGAGATGTCACTACACACCTCTTAGATTGAGCAACATCTCAGACGCTGACAACCCCAAACACTGGTAAGAAGCACGTGCAGTAGAAACTCTCTTACATTGTTGGGGGGAATGCAAAATGATGCAAGCACTTAGGAAGGCAGTTTGGAGATGTTTTGCCAAACTAAACACGGTTACAGTACAATCTAGCTATTGTATTGCTTATAACTTACCCCCCCCAAATTGAAACCTTAGGTTAACAAGAACCTACACACAGATGTTTATAGCAGCCCTATTCATAATTGCCCAGACTTGGAAACAACTAAGATGTCTTTCAGTAGGTAAATGGAGAAATAAACTGTGCTACATCCAGATGATGGAATATTGTTCAGTGCCAAAATAGATGAGCTTTCCAGCCATGAAAAGATATGGAGGAACTTTAAATGCTTACTACTAAGTGAAAGAAGCCAATCTGTATGATTTCAACTACATGATATTCTAGAAAAGGCAAAACTTATGTAGACCATAAGATCAGCACTTGCTAAGGATGTACAGGGAGAGAGATAAATAGGGAGAGGATTTTTAGGGCAGTGAAAATACTGTGGATGACATTATGATGAGGGATACATGTCATCATATGTTTGCCCAAACCCACAGAATGTGAAATGCCACCAGTAAACACTAAAGTAAACTGTCGATTTTGGGTAACTATGATGGGTCAATGTAGGCTCATCCTTGGTAAAAAATGTACAATTCTGTTGAATTGTATGTATTATGTATTATATATTATGTTGATAATGGAGGAAGCTATGCATATGTGGGAGCAGGGGGTATATGGGAAATCACTATACTTTCTTCTCAATTTTGTTGTAAATCTAGAATTGCTTTAAAAAAAGAAAAAGTCTCTTTTAAAGAAGAAGCTCACCCAGGGGCGCCTGTGTGGCTTAGTCAATTTCAGCTCAGGTCCTGATCTCAGGGTTGTGAGATGGAGCCCTGTGTGGGCTCCATTATCAGCGGGGAGTCTGCCTAAGACACTCTTCCCCCTTTCCTCTACCCCTACTGCTACTCTCTCTAAATAAGTATATATTTTTTTGAAAAAGAGGTTAACGCTTATTAATAGGAAATGGGAGATTACAGATTCTAAAGAAAGGAGGTCCTAGGCTGGATGGAATTGCGTGGAACAGCCCTTCCCTCTCTGTTCCATTAGGTTCTTGTTCCTTGATATTCCTAAGTAACAAAGGCATTTATTAATTGACATCCTGGATGTAGTTAAGTGAAAAGAAAGTGAAAGAAATATTTGTTGAGTCTCTGCCATAGACTTTTCTTTTATAGCAGGCAGTTTTTTCTTTTTTCTTTTTTAAAGATTTTATTTATTTATTTGATAGAGAGAGACACAGTGAGAGAGGTGGTGGGAGAGGAAGAAGCAGGCTTCCCACTGAGCAGGGAGACTGATGCGGGGCTCCATCCCAGGACTGGGATCACAACCGGAACTGAAGGCAGCAGCTTAAGGACTGAGCCACCCAGGAGCCCCAATAGCAGGAAGTTTTCATGATAAAGCTTGGAATTTATCATTAGAAAATAGGATTTGCCCTGCTATTGTTTTTAAAGTTTCTCTATCTGGAACTTATAGAAATGGAAGAATTTTGAGCCAACTTGGCAGCTTCATTTGAATGGCTTTGGTGCTTTATTAGTCACAACAATGGATGACTGAGGGAATAAAGATAATAAGAATGAGTAAGAAATACTAAAGATAGTATCTTCAGTCCTATGAAAAGAAAGCTCTTTATTCTTGAACAAAGGCTGAAAGTAATCAAAGCTGTATTTGTTAAGTGATGTTTATAGCAATATTTACAATTTCTTTTCTTTTTCTATCATTGAAATGTCTGGAGGAAAAATAACTTTGATATTGAAAATCTGAAACTCATGAATCCTTCGCCCCCCCTTCTTCCAACCAGTTTTTATAACGTGGTTTCCTAAAATGAGGGCGCTGATCCCACTGGCACACCCCCATCACACACTGAACCAGGCTCTGCTGAGCAGGTACTTATTAAATAAATACGCTAAGTCAAAATAGGGGTCATGAATAGCATGACTTTGTTTCTCTCTGGAATGCCAAATAGACCTGAAATTCTTTCCCGAAATACCAGAGAAGGTAAGTCAAAACTGAACCTGTCTAATGCTTTCTGAAACTATGAAGTCCTTCGGCCAGAACTTAACCCCACTGGCTATTTCACTTGGGGAAGACTGCCTGTTCCCTCTCAGAACCTGATGCTCCCATCTGAGCTAAGAGCTAAGTCCCCCAAAGCAAGCACCGGCCAAGGGTCCCAGAAGGAGGCGCTTCATCCTAAGAAGAATTAAACTTCTTGCACTAAGGGCCTGGCTTCCACTCCAGCCCTTCTCCCTCCACAACACAGCTCTGGGAGCCCCAGAGGGGGCTTTGGCTGCTCTGACTTCTCACACCCTCTTCTTTCAAATGAATTTAAACCTTTTCTTGTCCAAATCCCTAAAGAAGGGGGAAAAAAAAAGTAACCACTCTGCAGTTTTTCTACTATTATGCAAATAAATTAATCAGGCAATGCTCCTGAGAGAATTAATTTATATTTGAATCCAATGAGGCCTGGATGCTTGCTAACTGAACCCCCAGGCCAAAGCCTCAGCTAGGTAGCACCTCATATTATTCCTTTGACGAAATGTGAACTGACATAAATACTATGGCCCCCTTTCAATCCGATTACCCCGTTACTCCACATCAATGGTACCCCAGCCATCAGATTCTGGCGTCGATCCTTTCACCGGCTCCAGGAACAACGGACAACTCCTCCTTGATAAACAAGCACCCACGCTACCACCTCGTAGCCCCACTCTTAACCCATCATCCTCACTCAATGGGCTCTATTCGACAAGGTATTTTATTTTGTTTGTAGGAATCAAGGACTGAAAAACAGTTCAAAATCAGGCCTGGCTGAGGCTGTTCATTCAAAGCTGCCCTTTCACACAATCGCTATGAGCCTCTAGAAATAACACCCCTAAAGTAGCCAGCCTTTAACGGACGTCATTCCCTAGGGACGTGACCCCCCCCCCAGCACACACCCCAATCCTCTTCATCTCCCTCCATTCCATCTTATGGGCTTTTTTAAAAACACAAACAGCAGCACAGGTTTCCCTTGGCTTGTGTGACCTGAAGCTCCATCAAATGAACCTATACTTTAAACTATACCTTTGTACTAAACTCATGCTGACAACCACTAAATTCTTTCTGTTGCTCTGCATAGAAACATGGAAAAAAAAAAAGATTCATTCCACTCCCCATCCCCCAAACTCTACCCATTTAAAAAGCTTGGCTAAGTAATCCACCAGGTGGAGGGAAATCTTTTCTATGTGGGCAGCTCAGTTGCTGGAGCCCCTACCTTGGTAATTAGATTAACAGGCAAATGTGAAGAGCTGCGACCAAAACAGTCTCCACTTTTCATTCTTTATGCCAGTTACTGAACGTAACTAATAGCAAAACATCTTGAATGGTGACAGAAAAAATAAGGATTTGTGAACTGCTCTACGCTGAAAGTGGAAACAAGAGAGGAAGAACACAAAGCTAACTTTATTTAAAAAAAAAAAAATTCCAAGTCATTATAACACTTGGTTCTTTTTTTGTTTTGTTTTGTTTTTGTTTTTGTTTTGAGAAAAGGGCAGAAGTTATATATGTTCATAAGCTGGGGTTATTGGTATATTGGTATGTTAGTTAGCTTTGTAGTTTAATTAGTTTAAATATGTTTGTGCTTCCTTTTAGCTCAGTCTAAAATCGAGGACTGTGATCCTGGGGGCAGTGCTTGTCTTTCTGAATCAACAAAGGCCCATACGTTCTATTACCAGAGTCCTTCAACAGGCTCTGAATCTGAGAAACCCTTTAAAACATATTCTAAGTAGGTATACTAAGAAGCTATGCACTTTTTTGAAATAAGAGAAAGCATATAAGAATTAAAACACATGAACACTCACTCAGTTACCTACAAAGAAAGTTATGGTTTTACCAAATACTTTTCATACTTTTTTCAAAGCAATTTGCTTGCTTCTGCGCCAGAGGAGAACATCTCTGTTTTCATATAAAGTAGACTTCTATTTACAAGATGCTCTCTTTTCCTTTCCCTAGCACTGGTGCCTTTGCCCAAACATTCAAAATTTGCTGCCTGGGATCTGCCAAGTGCACGGCTAGTGGCTATTCGAGCATGTTGTTATATGCCATATTCTTACTCAAAAAGAAATGTAACTGCTTTATGCCTTTCCCTTGGCCTGGCTCTTCACTACTCAATCAACAAACACTCATTCAGGAATTCCCATTCCTAACTGTGTCCACAGCGGCAGGCTCTCTTGCACTTACGATGATCCGTGTTGTAAAATCCTCACTCCACATCCATCCTTTACCTACAATCTGAGGCCACAGGAATCTTCTGCCACAAGCTCAGCTCTACTCAGTCCTGCCCCTTAGCAGGAAACATCTAGGAGACTTAGTTCATGAGCTCAGGGAGCTAAGCATTGAGTCAGCCTCCTTGTCCTTGCCTTCTTCATGTGACAGAGGTTCCCAGGCTGCTGCCCATGTTGACCCTTTGCTCCCAAAGCTCCCATATTGACCCTTTGTCTTCTCATTCTTCAGTCCCTTACAGATCACCGGCCTGTCCAGAACCACAACTGCTTCAAATATAGAGGCTTCCTCTGACCCAGGGGCAGTCTGGGCTCCATGGAGGCATTTGGTTGTCAGGACTCAGAGGGTGGCATCTCACGGGGAGAGGTCGGCGATGCTGCTAAACATCCTACTGTGTACCACACGGACCCCAAACAAAAACCGAAGTTAAGAAATCTTGCTGTCATCAGTCCCCTCCCCAGTCCCCAGGCTATTGAGTAGGGACGTGAATGTTGAGTCAAATCTTTCTCTGTCACTACAGTAACAACATGAAGCCCTACAGGCTCCTTTGTACTTTTTGATACTCAGATTTCTTGGTCTATAAAATGGACTTGCTATGAGGAAACACTATACCTATGAAGCACTAGCACAGCAATCACTAAATAAAAGCCAGAATTATTGTTGAAAGTATATTTTTATCCCTAGATGTGTACCTCAAGATCCAGTCCCCTGAGTCCTGTTACTTCCTCTGAACCTTCTCCCCTCTGCTGATAGTTCTGAGTACAGATGCTATATGGAGGCATGGGTCAAAGTCTGGCCTCCAGAGTCCTGGAAGCATTGTTAATAGCAGAATATTTTTCCACATAACCCAGAGCTGATCTTAGAATCCTTCTCTACAAGGCACCTGGGTGGCTCAGAGGGTTAAGCCTCTGCCTTTGGCTCAGGTCCTGATCTCAGGGTCCTGGGATTGAGGCCCACATAGGGTGGGCTCTCTGCTCGGCAGGGAGCCTCCTTCCTCCCCTCTCTGCCTACTTGTGATCTCTCTCTGTCAAATAAACAAATAAAATCTTTAAAAAAAAAAGAGTCCTTCTCTCTATATTTTTTTAGAGGGAGGAGGGGCAGAGGGAGAGAGAGAATCGTACGCAGGCTCCAAGCTCAGGGCAGAGTCTGACACGGGGCTGGATCTCACGACCCTGAGATCATGACCTGGGTAGAAATCAAGAGTCAGACATGTAACCAACTGAGCCACCCAGTACATTAGATTCAACTACCATCCGTGAGATTCAGCATATGAACTGATGTCTATTTGTCATCTTTAACCCATATGTTATCTCTTACTAACTACATGTTATCTCTTGCTAGAAATACTGTGTTCCCTATCATGAAAGTGCTTAAGTAATGCTAATATGAAAGGGATTTTATTTTTAATAGGCATGGAATTTCATGCATACTAGGACAACCATGTTGGCAGCATGAGACACACACGTTGTATCTGCAATTCATATACTCAAAACACAAAGCAGGACAAAGACAATTTTGGTGAATACGTTAGTCAAGACAAGAGAAATTCTCTAATAATCCCAAAATCTCATAATAAAAGCTTACTTCTTGTCTATGTTACAGGCCAGTACAAGATTGGGGGCTCATCTCCGAGCCAGGACTAGGGGACCTGCGCTCATTATGTGCTGTACCTCTACCACTCCAACATGGGACCTCCATGTCCCAGTGGAAGGAAAGAGAAACAGGATGGGGAGAAACAGGATGGTGTATGAGAGGTTCAATATACCAAGCCTAGAAATGATGTGCAGTAATTCTGCCCACATTCCATTGCATAGAACTGAGTGTGTCTCCCATCTAACTCAGAAATCCAGGAAATGCTGTCTGTATGCCCATAATGAGGAGACAAATGAATACCAGTGAGCATTAGCAGTATCTGCAGTAATCATTAAAAATTTTTAGGGGCGCCTGGGTGGCTCAGTTGGTTGAGCGACTGCCTTCGGCTCAGGTCATGATCCTGGAGACCCAGGATTGAGCCCCACATCAGGCTTCCTGCTCAGTGGGAAGCCTGCTTCTCCCTCTCTCAGTCCCTCTGCTTGTATTCCCTCTCTAGCTGTGTTTCTCTCTGTCAAATAAAATAAAATAAAATAAAATTTTTTTATAAAGCAGGGGTGCCTGGGTGGCTCAGTCAGATAAGCACCTGAATCTTGATATTTGGCTCTGGTCATGATCTCAGGGTTGAGAGATCAAGCCCCACATCTGACTCAGCATTGGGCGTGGAGTCTGCTTAAGATTCTTCCTCTCCTGCTGCCCTTCCCCCCACCCCTGCTCATGCTCTTCCTCTCTCTCTCTCTCTCTCTCTCTCTCAAAAGAACAAATGGTGGAGGGACATCTGGGTAGTACAGTCAGTTGAGTATCCAACTCTTGGTTTCTGCTCATGTCATGATCTCAGGGTCGTGAGATTTAGCCTCGTGTTGGGCTCCACATTCAGCACAGAGTCTGCTTGAGACTTTCTTTCCCTTTCCCTCTGCCTCTCCCTGCTATGCTCTCTCTCTCTCTCAAATAAATAAATCTTAAAAAAATATTTTTTATTAAGTAGGAGACACACAGGAGTAAAGAGCAGCTACTAGAACTCAGCCATGTGTCTAACTCTAGGTAAGGTACACTTCATGCACTATGTTTCAACATATAGTAATAGACACTGTCCATTGCATATCTAAAGTCATATCCCTTTACCTTTGCTAATAGGGATCTTTGATCAGAAACCCAGTACCTACATAATCTCCAGGAAAATGACCCTTGACCTATTTAATGACAAATGGCAATTCCATTTTCCTTACCAGTGACTGGCTTAGACATGAGCAACTGGCACTGTTCTGGCCAATGAGACAGGAGTAGACATCTTCCAGGCAGGCTTCTGGAGAAGACTTCTTTCCCCTGCTGATAAAAGGGGAAGACAATAAACTGACTCTCTTTCTCTTGAATGTTGTCATTTGCATGTGATACAAGGAGCTGGGGCAGCCATCAGAAACCATGAGGGAGCCAGCCTCAGAAGACAAGTCAACATATTAAGGATAGCAGAGCAGAGACAGAAAGAACCTTGACTTTTTTTTAAGATTTTGTTTATTTATTTATTTTGAGAGAGAGAGTATGCCTGTGCAGGAGCGTGGGGAGGGGCAGAGAGAGAGGGAGAAGTTCCCTGTTGAGCAGGGAGTCTGACATGGGGGCTAGATCCCAGCACCCTAAGATCATGAACAAAGCTGAAAGCAGACGCTTAATGGATTGAGTCACCCGGGCGATGCCAAGAACCTTGATTTTTTGATGATATCAATGGGATGATGAATTTATGAACTCTAGTCCTGTTGTGCTTCTGAAATTCTTGTTTTAGGAAATAATAACTTCTCTTTGTAGTCTCCTCCATTTTTGAATGGGTGTTTTGCTAATGCAGCCAGAAGTATCCCAGCTGACAGATATGGGCTAAGCCCTTTAGATATATGGGCTACATCTCCAAATGGATGGAGATACATCTCCAAAATGGAGCCTATGTAGACCTGTGGTTCATATAAGCTACCTCAGAGCAGGAAATAAGAGCGCCCCTAACTGTGGGTCCTTTGCCTGCAAAAGTTCACCTTGAAAAAAATCTAATACCTACTTTTATGAATAAAGTAGGTGTGTGAAGTACCACTTCTATCTGTTAATAATATTGTGAAGATCAAATGACTTGATACAGAAGCATTTGGGAACAGTACCTGAAATTTGGTAAATGCTAATATGTACTCATATTATTATTCCTAATAGTAGAAGTAGAACTTTCGATTTTTATAAACTAAGGTAAACTTATCTGTTGCTAAATGCCCTCTGCTTGTCAGTTAGACCCATGAGTATAATGACTTCTTAATCCCCACAGCAGTTCAAAGCAAAAGAAGAGGGCTCTGGAGCTAGAATTTAAACCACAGACTTGTTTTGTCAACCTGCAAAATCCCAAAACTTTCCTCAGAGGTTGGTTCTGAGTCAGTACGCGGTAAGCGTTATGAACATAGGTCCTTGGGTCAGACTGAGCTCCAAGCCTCAGCTCTGGCACTCACTGTGCATTAGGATTCAATCAGAGAAACAGAACCAGTGAGCAATAGACCATATAGAGCAGATACGTTTCGAGAGCAGTCTGGAAGCCCGAAGCACAAGCCGGAACCCCACAAGAACAGACTGGAATCCATGTCTGACCTTGTGGGTGTGCCTAACCTGCAAAAGCCAATGCCCTCCTCCAGGGAGGGAAACACACACCCCTGGCTCAGGAGTCAAACAAGCTGGGGACACGGGAGTTCCTGTTGTCTCCCACTAATGGGGTGAGCCGGTTGACCAGCCACAAGCTGGCTACTGCTCTCCTTCCATCTCCCAGGTCTCTCAGACTGTTTGGTGGCCCACCCTAATGACAGGGACCATGTGGCAAAGGGAATTCTGAAAAATGGAGTTTAGGGCACCTGGGTGGCTCAGAGGGTTAAGCCCCTGCCTTGGGCTCAGGTCATGATCTCAGGGTCCTGGGATTGAGCCCCACATCAGGCTCTCTGTTCATCAGGGTGCCTGCTTCCCCCTCTTTCTCTGCCTGCCTCTCTGCCTATTTGTGATCTCTCTGTCCAATAAATTAAAAAAAAAAAAAATCTTAAGAAAAAAAATGGAGTTTAGCCCAGCCAGACTGACACAACCCAAAGGCAACACGATTATGTTATGAAATTTCTCTAAGTTTTTGTGTCTTCTTCTGAGGATCAGTGAGGATAATAATAATAATAGGATCCACCTCATAAGGCTGTTCGGGAGATTATTTTAAATAATGCATGGAAAATACTTAATACAGTACTACGCATAGAATAAATTCTCCAAAAAGCAAACTATGATTGTCATTATCATTGTGTTATTGTCATTGTTGTTTCATTAAATGTCCTTCCCTGACATTTAAAAGAAAATCAGGCATAGCATTAGGATATTTAGTTTGCTCAGAAGAAAGGGCACTAAGTTTCTTATATATATAAATAATGGCCAGTTACTGTTCTAAGCAATAAGCATTGCCAGGCTTTTAGGTTATTATTATATCCATTTTAGATGAGGCAGATGAAAAATCTAAGGACTAGAAAGATTAGGTAACCAGACCCAAGCTAGTAAAGTGGTAATGGGAGCTCTCTCATTCTCTCTCTCTGTGTGTCTGTAGAATGCCAAGAAGATAAAAGTACAGGGTAATCAAAATCAAGTGTTGAGAAAGTAGCACTTAAACTGCAATCTGAAGGATGAGCGGGAGTTAGCCAAATGAATCAAGCAGAGCGAAAAATATATGCAAAGGAACACTGATAAGAAAGAGCCTGGCATCTTAGAGGAGGGAAGAGAATGGGGAGACAAAACTGTGGTGGAGGAGGAGAGAAGGGGAGGGGAGAGGGGCTGGAAAGGACCCATCTCTACTTCATGGAGTGGGAAAGTCCAGGATGGCATAATCCGTGTCTGTCTACTTCACACCTGTATTCCCAGACCTGGAATCATGCCTGCTGGTACACGGTAGAACCTCAGTAAATGTTTGTTGATTGAAGGAAGGATGGGGTGAAAGGATATGAGTTATATATTAAAATCTCTAGTTGCTGTGAAGTATGCATTGTCCCTCTCTCTGTCTCCTTCCAGTAACACAGAACTGGCTACTTATTTTCTTTCTCTTGGCAGCTCTTCAAATTCTTGAATGTAGAAGTCATAACACTGTTGTCTCCATTCTCCCAGACCAACAGCCTCAGCTTCTTGGCATCAGTTTCCTATATTCAGGAACTCTAGTCAATGCTGTCCAAAGAATTTCTGCAATGATGGAAAAGTTCTTTATCAGTGCCATCCAATAGGGTAGCCACTAGTCACATGTGGCTAATGAGCATTTCAATTGTGGCTAATGTGACTGGGGAACTATATGTTAAATTTTATTTATATTTTTTATTTAAATTATTAGATTTTATTTATTTAACTAATTTCTATTTGAATAGTCCCATGTGGCTGATGGCTACTGAACAGAGCAGTGCAGCTCTAGCTCTAGACTCTGACTCTTTTTCTGATAAGATGGGACAGCTTTGCCCCATTTTCTCTGCGCTTCCCATTTTCTTTACCTTCCTTTCCATCAGAATTAACCAATTCTTTTTTTTTTTAATATTTTATTTATTTTACAGAGAGAAACACAGCCAGAGAGGGAACACAAGCAGAGGGAGTGGAGTGAGATAGGGAGAAGCAGGCTTCCTGCCGAGCAGAGAGCCCATGTGGGACTCGATCCCTGGTCTCCGGGATCATGACCTGAGCTGAAGGCAGTCGCTTAACCAACTGAGCCACCCAGGCGCCCCCAGAATTAACCAATTCTTATGCCCCATACCCTGTGCTGGGCTTCTGACTCATGTCAGCTGATTTAGTACCTAGGGCCTAAAGATGAGCTGGAACCTCCTTTTGTGGGGGTAAACACGGGCTACCAGATTAGCAACTTTTTGCTTTCTGGGTCATATAACTTTTCTTAGTGATGAGTTCATTAAGATACATATTTATACACATAGTTTCTATTTAAGAACCTAAGTGAGGGTTGGGTAAGGATCTGCCAGGGCATTCATTAATTACACTATAAATATTACACATTTATTCATATAATACAATGAGACCAGCAGTTAGTAGTATGTATGTGGTACCCTGTGAGTGGTACTTGTGCTATGAAATCGGCTCTCTACCAAACATGTTTAGTCAACTAAGTACATTCACTGGAAATATCCCCTGACGGCCAAGAATAGCAACTGAAGTTATCACCTAATCATTCCAATCAGCAAAGAGGACTGGCCCAGGGGATACAAATGAATATTACAGTCTTCTGACAAAATCTGGAGCTTTCCATTCTGACTATTGTCTAGAGAACCAAGCAGTATAAACAGAAGAGCTATGAATGGTAAGACTTTAGAAGAGGTTAGAAGGAAGATAAGTCAATAAAATACACTGAACTTTAAAGCAGGAAACGTCCTTTTAGGTGAGACAGGACAGGACAGTGCTCCCAGAATTTGAAGGATATATCACTCTGTACATACACTCTGAACACACACCATATGCTGGGCACCAGGACACAGAGTCAAAGGATACGGTGCCCACCCTCAATGAGTCTATGGTCTACAGTAGAAACAGATATGTAAATTATTCCAAAAGGTATAGTTGCCAGATTTAGCAAATAGAAATACAGAATATCCTGTTACATTTAAAGTTCTGATAAGCCATAAATAGCTTTTTTAGTATGGGTATATCTCACATATATTTGGGATCAACTTACATGAAAAATATTTATTTCTTTGAAATTCAAATGTAACTGTGCATTCAGTATTTCATCCAACAACTCTAAATACAAGGTAATAAATGCAATGATGAAAGGGAGTATTAGGTGACACAAGAAAATATCCAAGAGGTGTAGACCTCAGAGTCTACATCAGAGGAGGGTTACAGAGGAGGTAAGGCTTAAGACAAATCTTTTCCAAGTAGCAGAAGTCAGCCAGGCAAAGAGAGTACAGAAAGACTACTGTGACAAAGGCAATGGGGTTTGAGAGGGCAAAGCACACTTGGGGAACGGCAAGGAGCTCAGTAGGGACAGAACAAATACTAGGTCATAATCTCAGTAACTAGGAGAAAAGCTCAAATCAGAATCCAGAATAACATCACAGGCTTAGGATAAAGGGAGAAAAGAGCGTTCATAAAGACAGCAAGAAGCAGTCTAAGAAGGAAAAATAAAACCATGAGGTCAAGAAGGAGAGAGAAATGCAGAGGCAAATGCTTCAGGCAGGCCAAGGAAGAGAAGTTCATTGACTATGCCCACAGGAATGGCATCGATGACACTGACCAAAGCCATTTCAGTGGCATGGGATGGCACCAGGATGAGAAAGCTCACGGAGGTGGCAAGAATAAGAGAACCCAAGGGCAGACATTGTGTTCAAGAAGTTTGATTGTCGAAAAAGTATCACTGCTTAGACCCGGACAGAGAGGGAAGTGACCTGGGCTCTGAACTTTAAAGAGGGCTCCACTCTGTCTCCCCTCCAGCTCCACCTCTGTCCTGTGGCAGAGGGGACATGCTCACGTAGAGCCTGTACACTCCCTTTCAGGCCCTGAAATACTTTACTCAAATGGAACCAAGCCTGTGATCAAGAACTACGCAGGCCTCTTCCTAGGTCTCTCTTTCCAAGAGTCGACTGTGCCCCTAGCACACTCATCCTTAAGCCTGAGGCACAGCTCAGGGGCTACTGTTTGGCATGCAAGGATGTGGAGGGATCTTGGACATGTGCTTGAGGTGTCCACACTCTTGGATGCATGATCATTCATGATGCAGGATGGAGTCAGCATGGGAAGTGAAGTAGGCTATGTCATAGGCTCCCCACTTTGATCTTATCTTTGGCCTCACAAAAGTTAGGGGAAATATGTCAGAAGGAGTTAGTGATGGACATAAGACCAAGAGAGGGTGCTTTTGAAAATGAGCACTATTTGATAATTTTATTTTGTTCTCTTAAAGTAAACTGTGTGCCCAATGTGGGGCTTGAACTCACGACCCTGAGATCCAGAGTCACATGCTCTACTGACTAAGCCAGCCAGGTGACTCAAAAATGAGCATTATTTGAAAGAATCTGTAGTAGAGGGGATACTGAAACTATAGCTAGAGAGAATAATGAAAAACAAGATCCTTTTATCAGTGAGGAGTTCAGCAGCAAATATTTCCAAGAAATTACAGAAGTGTGGATGGCGTTACAGGACTATAATAGAGAGGTTAATGCACCACAAGACTAGCAAAAGTGAGAAGCCATTATGTCCCATTGTATCTCTGGGCCTGAAAGGGTAATAGGTTAGCAAGATAATATTACCAGAGCCTAGGGAGCTTGGAAGCTGTGGCTGTAGTCACTCCCAGAAATTCAACCTAGCAAGAAGAAAGCAATAGTAATAGATTCCCAAACTTTCTCTCCTCCTGTCCTTGACTTGGTGCCATCGCCTCCCATGGACTGAATCCAACTAGAAGAAACCAGCCAGCAAGGTATCCTGTGGTCAATGCATTTCCTAAAGGCCAGCCTCTTAGGGCCAAAGCAGGGGGAGAAGGGTTGGAAGTAGATTTGGAAGGGCAATTAGAGAATAAATAACTAATACTATCCCAGGGAAGCAGGAGAGGCCTGAACTTGGTGGGAAGATGAATAGAATGGAGACTAGGTTGGCAGGAAGCAAATGGAAGGCATTTCTGTTGAACACCATCTCTTTTTCTTGTTACACTTAGAGAGGAAGGTTGACAGTAGATAAAAGTAAGCAGGCAAGGGAATGTTTGGGTCTAACTCTCACAGATGGCAGTTGGCTTAAGGTCCTTGTGCAGTATGGGTAATACGGTAAGGTAAGGCTATTTTCCCAGTCCTTCGCAATGGAAGAGGGATGTCACATACTCCTATGCCTCCCTCTCCTTCCCTTACACTAAGCAGAGTCACAGAGCAGATAAAATCTTGGGGGATTTTTCCTTCTCTCTTTCCTGAAATAACCTCTAACACACCTCAGCCTCGGGCCCACAGATCTCCAGCAACTTAGAGGCCCACACACCTCAGAACACTTCCTTCTCAAATACTGATTCATGATTCAAAATTGCCTACCTATTCAATAAGATTCTCCTCTGACCAAATCAAGACTCCCTACCTGTTATAAGAAATATATTTTTTAGGGCGCCTGGGTGGCTCAGTTGGTTGGGCGACTGCCTTCGGCTCAGGTCATGATCCCGGAAACCTGGGATCCAGTCCCACATCGGGCTCCCTGCTGGGCAGGAAGCCTGCTTCTCCCTCTCTCACTCCCCCTGCCTGCTTCTCCCTCTCTCACTCCCCCTGCTTGTGTTCCCCCTCTGGCTGTGTTTCTCTCTGTCAAATAAATAAAATCTTAAAAAAAAAAATAGAAATATGTTTTTTAAAAATAATTTTCACCACATTATAAAGAACTAGTAGTCTTACCTCTAATCCTTCTGTGGTATCTGAATTTGAAAAGTATCTCTTCAACCCACAAGAGGAGTCTCTAAATTTCAAACAGAGAAAATGAGCTGAGGAGTTTGGGATGTCTGGAAACAAGGACATTTTGCTCTCTACCACCTCCAACCATCCCTAAACCTACAACTCCTATGTTTTTAAAACACACCATCTGGGTTTTTTAACAAAAGAGAAAGAAAAAGAAGGTGAAGAAAGATTCTGCTTCTGAGATTCTAAGAAGGGTGTCTCAGTGCATAGGCACACATCTTTATTCCTTTGCAGGCTCTTAAATGTTGGACAAGATGGGATTTAATATCAAGACAACAGCCCCAGAGGTAGTTTGAAGATTGATCTAAACCTTGCAACACGGACTTCTCACACCCACTCAAAGTAATCTAGACCAGGCTTGCCGGGAGTCCCCTGTTCCTGAAGTGTGGGTGCGGCGGTGAGACGTGGTTGAGTTCATGCAGGGTCTGTCACCCGACCCACTAGACCGCCAAATCCCCCGCACCCCAGGGCCCAGCTCCACCCCAGTACGAAACCACCCTCGCTCTGAGGCGTCTGCTCCCCATTGCAGAGTCCTTGGGGACTAGAAAGGAGGAATAGATTTCATATTCTCTTCTCCCTCCCTCCGTAGACAAAAGCGGCTGTTTCAGGCCCAGAGAAAGGTGCTGTACCCTTTCCCACCCAGCGCCCGTCAGCCAACTTCACCTTCAGTCAAGCCGCTTTACCCAGAAAGACTCTGGAACGGGAAATCAGTAGCTCCAGCTTGAGACGTGGGGAACAGCCTGGGGGTGGCGGAGATTGGGGCCGGTTGGCGGGGAGGCGGCGGGGCGGTGAGGAAAGGAAGGGCTCATTGTGGGGGCGCAGCGGGTAATTAGAGAGGCTGAAAGGCGCCGCCCAGCATCGGGAGAGCGCGACTAGGAGGATCACCTGTTTTACACCTGGCGGCGGGCCTCGCCTAGGGGCGGGACCAGTACCGAAGAGGGGCGCACTCCGGGCGGGGCGGAGCGGGGCGGGCTACCGCGCGGGCCACACGGGCCTGGCGGCCCCAGGACGTTCCTCTCCGCACCTAGTGAATCAACAGACCCGAGGCGCAGAAACCGCGCCCGCGCAACCCTCCGGGACTGGCCGCCTTCCCGGAAGCCTGGCTCGTACTGGGGGTTCCTTCCCTCCGCTCGGGGAGCGCCCTTGTCACCAAGAAATGTGATCTTTCCAGTGGCCTAAAGGGGCCAGGCGCTGGGAGCGGATGGGGCCGGGGTGGGGCGACAAAGAGCTGAGAGTTTTTAAACTTTAGGTCAGATCTGAAAGGGTCTATGGAGAACTCGCTAGGGCGATCCCTCGTTTTCCACACAGGGACAGCAAGACCCAGGAGACAAGGACTATTTCCAAAGACACCCAGTAAAGTGAAATGGATCCAAATGTGAGTTAAAAGGATATTTAACCCGCAGTCTGAGGAGAGCTGGTCAAGCAAGGAAAAGCGAAGGCAATTTATTTTTAGGCGAGAGAGGGGCAAACATTAGCTTTGAAAAGAAACAATACAAAATTGATTTCCCAGACAAAGTGGGGGAGGGCGGTAGTGATGGAGAGAAAAAGTACCCCAAGGCCTGGGTCATCTAAATTTAATTTTCATTATTCTGCATGGGCTGGGATCGCCTCTACGGACGCCTCACGGTGTTAATACCGCTGGGCCGCGGCGTCCCAGCCCGAGTTAAAGTAAACTCCCGCCAGGCGGGCACCGCGCACCGCGCTGCTCTACAGAGATCCTCTTTCTTCGGGTTAAAAAAAGAAGAAGAAGAAAAAGAAAACACAAAAAACCCACAAAAAAACACAACACACAGTTAACCACCTGTCAGGGCTGAGGATACAATGAGGCTCCTCGAAAAAGAGCTTTTCATGCATGCGTAATATATTTGTTCAGCTATTCACTTAATGAAGCTGATAAATGTGATGCAAGACAATAGTCAAGTTAATCTATTTAGTAAAATGTTTTGAGACTTTCCAGGCTACGTTAAGGAGGGGAGCGTTCGGCGACATTTTCATTTAAATGCGCTCATCTCCCCTCTTAGGCTGCACAAGGGGGTTCAGGCAATCTATGTGAATATAATTTCTTATAAATGTGTCTTTAATGGGTTTAATTCACCCTTGCCAGCTGTTTTGGGGGCTATTTTGTAAGAGCAAAACAAACGTTTCAGGCTTGGAAAGCTAGTTAAAATTAGTTTCGGTCAGCGAGGCCAAGCTATATTTCCTGCAAACCATCTGCTTGATTGGCACAATAGAAGGATTTTCAAGGAAAAGGGGGGGTGAGTGTGAAAAGAATGAGGGGTGGGGGGAGACACTAGAAAGGGCTGGGGAGGCCGGTAGTTCCTTGTGGCCTATTCTGAAGGTGAACTCCTTTAGAGGTGTCTTAATAGAGCGGCTTGCCTTGAGGGCTGGGGCGACTAGAAGGCTCTTTGAGCCCAAACCTCGTCGCCCTCCTCCTTTGCCTAGCGGGCCAGCTCCCACTTTCCCCCAGGAGCCGCTCGCTCCTTGCAGTCGCCCCCCGCCCGTGTCCTGCCAAACTTGCAAAGCGAGCTTCAAGTGTTGGCAGCTCCTGCCCAGAGCGCCTCAGCCTGAGGGTTCGAACCCTTGCAAAGTGCTACCTTGGGGTTCCAACCTTCCAGAACTTAATGTTCGGTAAATTTGCAGAAGGTAGGGAATCTTAAGCCACTCTCTACTTTGCGGGGCCCCTCGCCTCCCTCCGCGCGGCCTGGGCTCACCGAGGTTCCCCAGCTGCGGAGGGCCCCAGGGCTGGGAGAGCGCGGGGCCTGAGGCGGGGACCCGCCGGCTCTCCACTGGCGGGGAGGAAAGAAATTCCCGGAGCGGGTTCCAAAAGCCCACGCTACGGTCCCAGGGAGGCTTCGGCCGCCTTGGCCTCGTAGGCTCTAGGAGTCCCGGCCATCTCAGCGGCAGGCTCCCCCCGCGAGCAGTACCCCGTGGCGCAGGCAAGGGCCTTGACGCCAGCCAGGGCCTCCGATTTTCACTTTTTCACTCGCGTTTTTTTCCCTTGAAAGAGAAATAGACAACTCAGCTCTGGGAGAGAGAGGACGTGAGTGACTTCTTTGAAATACACTTGAAGATAACGACATTACCATGAATGGCAGGACGCACAAAACCCTTGGGCTCGGGTCAAACGGCATTAGTCACAGGTCTTAGCCGCAGCCGCCGCGCCGCGCCGCGCCTCAGGCTATCGCGGGGTTTGAAAAGACGCGTTCAAGGAGATCACTTAAAGTAAGATCCTTTCGTCCGATTTCTTGCTTCCTTAGGATTTATTCTGCCTTTTCACGGACTGCCAGCCCTCGCCCCCGCCCTCACTTTTACTCTTTGCGCGTTAGGAATACTTCAGGAGGCTTCGCGGACAGACCGCCGGAGGCAGGGTCCACGTGGATCGCAGCAAGGGGTTGCTTCCAAAATGGCAGGACCCCCCCTTTTAAAAG
Source organism: Spilogale gracilis (assembly GCA_004023965.1). NCBI lineage: Eukaryota > Metazoa > Chordata > Mammalia > Carnivora > Mephitidae > Spilogale > Spilogale gracilis. The sequence goes on from PITA01009335.1 coordinate 52,109, forward strand.
CAGAGAAGTTAGCAGCAGTTAGTCTATAGTAAGGCAGAACGACCGGTGTGTGTGTGTGTGTGTGTGTGTGTGTGTGTGCGCGCGCGCGCGCGCGCCCACGTGTGGTAGGAGGTGGGGGAGGGCGCATGGAGCGTGTCAGTGTGCAGGATAATAACTAAAACCTTCACCCAGAGAAATGCCCTAAGAGGAGAGGCCTAGGGAAGAGGATGGCGCTAGGAGGGCTCCAGGCTGGCTTTGCCTTCTTAACGCTCCTCCCCTCCCCCCAGAAAAACCCTGCAAACAGAGGCTCTATTCCGACCCTCCCAAAGACTGGGCAAGCGCTTCATTGAAGGTTAATTCAACACCTGTGGTCACCGCTTTCCTGTTCTTTGGGAACTGGCTGCAGCTCCAGGAGGGAAGAAAAGGAAAGAGGGAGAGAGTGAGGGGAGGAAGGGAGGGAAAAGAGGAAAATTGGACCTGAGAAGAGTTGGTGGGGGAGAATGCAAAAACCAGAGCTGGTCTCCCAGCTTCCAGAAAGCAGTTGGGGACTAGGGTAGTGGGGAATTGATAGCGATGGAAAACTTTACCTTGTGGCAAGCTTAAAGTGCAGGTGTTCAAACAGTTTAGACTTTGCACCCCTATTTTATTGCAAAACTTCAAAAAGAAACTTTTGAAGTGCATCACAGATGTCCTTCCACCAGTCCTGGTGACTCCAATTAATTTAAGCAAAGCATTTTGCATATTTAAAGAGCCACTTATATAAAAGTTGTTCCTTTCCTTAGAGATTTTCGACTGCCTGCTGCCCACTACGCCTCCATGATATCTTGGGCTCAGAAACTCCATACTTGCGTCATCTTCGAGCATTATAATTCGGCTCCAGAGCTCAGCCCTAAATAACTTTTTAATTTGAATCAAGGGAGAGCTTTAGCAGGCTCCGTTTCTGGTTTAATGTGATATAAATCGCAGATGCACTTTTATTGAATGGTTAAAGCAGCGACATGGAGATCATCAACACAAAACACCCTGAACAAAACCATCGAGAGAAATAAAGCTGGTTAATAAGATTTTTGAGAAAGCTTTGTGTTAAAAAGCAAAAAGGAAAACCAGCTGAAGGTGACAGTTAGTTCATGGTTAATAGGATCAGGGCAGCCTGGCGGGGCTGCACACTTCTCTTTGGGGAGGTTCAGCCACACCAAAGAACTGAATGGGACATTTTAACACATCTGTTATCTCCCAGAACAGAGAAACTGGGGAATTGAGGTTCAGCGCCACCCTAGCCCCAACCCAGAAAGACTGTCTCCAGGAAGGTTCACGTTGGAGGCCCAGATTAAGCATAGACTCTTCTGACTGTGGGCCAGCATTCTTGGGAGTGGCATTCGTCTCACTGTTTTCACAAGTGTGTGCACTGCAGTTAATTAGGAGGCTGCAAAACTTAGTGGAGTTAAGCATCCTGCAATAGGCAGAACCTTCAACTTTCATTGCTATGGTTTTAAAAGTTCAGGCTACAAGTTACCAATAAAACTGCAGAAAGCTCCTTGAGTCTGGCAAGGGGCCCGCGTAGTGTTCCAGCATTCAGGTCGCCTGGCTTGAGGCTGCTTCCAGCAGGAATAAGCCCTGTGCAAGTGGAATACCGTGGCTTAGCCCTGATCCACTGCTGCTATCTGATCCTCTACAAAGGCAGCACGCTGTGAAAGTGCTCCTCGGTGACACTTCTAGAGAAATATCACTGAAAATCATCTTCCAAGTTGCTGGGAGTTTGCAGAAAGTTTGCTGGGAGACACATTTTATCATTCAGGTATCTCTCAACTCTCTCAAACTCCATTAGTTTCCCGACACAAAATAAGTAGACACCTCCCCCTCCATCTTTATGGACCCACATCCAATAACCCTAAAGCATTAATTCCAATCTCCCTGTGTTGTAAGAATGGTATCCTACAAACACCGATTTTACCCACCCCTCACATCTGCTTTATGCCTCAGCTGGAGCAGCATGTAGGACTAGAGATGGAAGAAGCGAGTGGATTTTCGTGTTCACTGACTTGAAATTTTCCATTGCCCACCCCACAAGGGGGAGGGTTATTTTACTGATTGCCTGGAGATGAATTTCTATGAATATTTATTGATTTATTTTCCAGGCTCAGCAGGGGAGCTGCAAATAAATTTAGTGCGTTCTTTAAATAATTCCTTTTCTATGAGACAAGATGTCATCTGAAACTTCTAAATAGGCATTTAATTAGCCCGGGTGTTGCTTCGGAACAAAAACTCCCGGCGAGAGCTTTGGGGGCGCACTGTATTGCAAAGAGGCGGTGGATATGCAGAATTGATGCGCGCCAGCCTTTGTTGCCGGTCCATTGTGCGGGCCATGCTTATGAAGACTAATCCAATCATAAATTGCACCCCTGCGCCAATCAGAGCGCCTAGAGCCTCCAGCGAATGAAGCTCGAGTGGAGAACTTTGTTGAACTTCATTGTCAGAGCTGTCACTTTTCAAAAGGCTTTAACGGGCGGGCCACTATAAAACCATCACCTCGACGGGAGGACTACGGAGGACTCGCAGACGCCCAAGTGGGATCATTACTTGGAGACGTTTGCCCAAGAGAGAGGGCACTGCAGGGGCGGGAGGGGCGGAAAGCGAGGCATTTACCCGCCGGCCACTGGAAGAAGGGTTATTCCGCCCGCCCCGCACTTAACATGATGTTCCCAGGCCTCCTCGCACCCCCCGCCGGGTACCCCAGCCTCTTGCGCCCCACGCCCACCTTAACGCTGCCCCAGTCCCTGCAGTCGGCATTTTCCGGTCACTCGAGCTTCCTGGTGGAGGATCTGATCCGCATCAGCCGGCCTCCTGCTTACCTGCCCCGCAGCTTACCCACTGCCAGCATGTCGCCCCCTAGGCAGGGGGTTCCCGCGACTCTCACAGACACTGGGACCTCAGACCTGGGCTCCCCGAGTCCGGGCAGCAGGCCAGACGGTTCACCTCAGACGGCCGCCTCCCCTGCCAGCGAGCCCACGTTTCTGAAGTTTGGGGTGAACGCCATCCTCTCCTCTACGCCCAGAACCGGTAAGTGAGCGCAGAACGCTGAGGGCCGGTCCAGGTGCGAGTACTTCTTACCTCGGTTTCCTGTATGCAGCACGCACCCACTTATACATCCGCGCACATACTTACGCAAGATCCCCGAAGCCTCACGTCGCGCACTGTGAGACTTCGGTCCAGCCAATTCCGGGGAAGAAAAGCTCCAGGTTCGCCCCTCATAATGAACTTGAGCACCTGCAGTCGGAGAGCGCACGCGCCTAGGCGTCTGTGTTTCTGCTCTCGAACTTCGGGAAGCCAGTTTTTGAAATCCAAGACAATATATTTACTAGCTTAGCTAGTATTACGGACCTGCAATTCTTTTCTTCCCCGATCCAACACTATATATCTCGCTAGTACTCAGGGTGAGACTGGGGACAGGGGGCCGATTCTGAGGTGGGGGGTTAAATTGGGGGGGTGGAAGGATATCCATAGATGGTACAATGTTAGGAAAAGATTTATTTTACTCTGTCAAAACAGAGGAAGACGCCTTTGAAGCCTGCCGAAGGGTTAATCATATCATGTATTCAATGGTCTATATCAAGTACCTAATCAAATTCCCTTTCTGTCTCACTCCTTCTTTTCCTTCTTCCTTTATTCTCCGCCAGAAACATCCCCCGCCTTGCTCCAGAGCGTTCCTCCCAAGACTTTCGCCTTTCCCTACTTCGAAGGTTCCTTCCAGCCTTTCATCAGATCTTCTTATTTTCCAGGTAGGTCTCATCTCCCTTCCTGGGGGCCGGCACCCCAGCCCCAGCCCGTTGCTCCCAGCTCTGAAGCCATATTTCTCCGTCCACCCCTCGGGGTTATGCTCTGGTTCAGAGGTTGCGAGGCGTACAACATTCACGAATCCGTCGCGCCAATTTGATGCCCTATTTAGCACAAGCAGTGACTGCTTGACACTTTGCACCAATTCCCTGCTCTACAAATTAGCAGGAATTGTCATGGTCCCAATTTGAGGCGGTTCCCTTCCCGGCGAGGAGCTGTTGGCATCCCTTCACGCCGCCGTTTTCCCACAGAGTCAGTGCACTTGGCCACGATTCCCCACAAAGGTTTCAGCACCATGACCAATTGGTCAGCTCCTCGGGCAGCCACACACAGATCGGCCCTCGCCCCTTCACGCCGACGAGAGACACCTACCAGCCGGGGCTAATTTCTCTTTAAGACTCATTCAGGGCTTCGGGCTTTTCACAAGACCACATGGGGTGCCCTCTTGTGTGGGATGCCTGGGGTCGCCCAGGGGGAGGGCGACTAGATCCTCCCACAACCCCAACCTTCTATTTCCAACCTGATTTCCCAACCTCTTCTCAGACCCTTCCCCCACCACTTTATCTTTCTAAAGACCTTGAGATTGTAAAATAAGAAGTCTGAGGGAAACCTGTAATTGGGTCCCAGTCTAAAGGAGAAACACCTTACACAGTTTATGGGAGATTTTCATCCTGCATTTCCAGTAGTGGCACAAACTACAGCTCAAAACTGCAACCAGTCAAGACTCAGGAGACAGGCTATAGAGAAGAGAGACTGGGCATGGGCGGTGGGGGATGGGTAAAACCACCACAACACTCCCAAATATCAGAGAAAGTAACATGCAATTGATTTTTAAAAGGGGGAGAGAGAATTCACCAACAGGCCCCCACCACCATTCATGCTGCTGCTGATAATGGAATTTGCTCCCTTTCTCCCTCATCTCAATGCTCTAACAAAAACAACCCGAGCTTTATAAATAGCTTTTCATGTCCATTTAATGAAAATGATTCCGGGAAGAGAAGCCTCTGCCATCAGTATTCTCCCAATGGTCTTGGCCTGCAGTTGTGTTTAGTTTGAAAGTGTAAATCTCTTTTGTCCCAGTAATATATGGCTTTCGCTGCTTGTCCTCAGTCTTTTTCTGTTAGTTCATTACTACACAATTACCATTCACGCTTCATTAGAGTCTCTGTTTCTTTTTGGGTTTTTTTTCCTCCCTTAAAGCAAAACTCTCCCCCTTTTTATCATGCCAATACCCATTGGGGAGCGGTCAATGTGCTAATTAGCTGCCACTTTTCATGTATTCGGGCCGAATTCTTTACGTTTGTGGGGGAGGGGAGGAAAGATTAATATGAAAAAGATGAATGCTGATTGGATTTTTAAAAAAAAAAAAATCCAAAGCGGATTTTCTTCGTCAAATCAGTAAAGTATCTCATTTTCATCTAGAGAATACAAAAGCCACCAAGGTGATAAAAGCTTAAGGCTGAAACCCAGTGGCCACCGCTGTATATTTTATTTTTATTTTTGTAATTTATGTTTTTCTGTTGCTGTGTTAGCTGGTACACGCAGGTTTGTTCCCTTGAGACAGTTCCCCTGAGACCGTTGAATGGAAAAACGAAACAGGCTATTGTGGGGGCTGTTTTCTGTGTTTCCGTGGTTTTACCTAATCCGGGTTTGCTTGGTTGAAAGGGAAAGTTATTTGGGCGGAAAGCGCCTTTCACTCTCTCAGGTTTGTAGGTTCCTGCTCTATTCTCCAAGAGGAGAAAAGGGGGAGCTTTAAAGAGATGAAGGGATCAGAGAGAAAAACCGAGGGAGGCCACTAAGGAGGGGCAGACGCTACTGCCCCGGCGGGACGCCGCCCACTCACTCGCAACCCCCGCCCCCACCCCTCCGCAGCGTCCTCGAGCGTCGTGCCGATTCCGGGGACCTTCTCCTGGCCGCTTGCGGCGCGCGGCAAGCCTCGCCGGGGCATGCTGCGTCGAGCGGTGTTCTCCGACGTGCAGCGCAAGGCGCTGGAGAAGATGTTCCAGAAGCAGAAGTACATCAGCAAGCCCGACCGCAAGAAGCTGGCGGCCAAGCTGGGCTTGAAAGACTCACAAGTGAGGGCGGTCTCCCCCCAGGCCCCAGCCCCCAGCTCCCACGCTTCACCCCTCCCCCACGCATCGTGCTACTGGGCGCGTTCTCTAAAACTGGTTCGGTCCCATTGTTCGGATGGGGAAAGTAAGGTCTAGAGAGGGATGGCTTGCACCAGCCAGCTTCCCTGAGGCTCCTCCGGACAGCCCGCTTATCTCCCAGTCCCTTCGCTCCCAGCCCGGCTCAGCGCCCCTCACCCCCCGCGGCCGTCCGGGTCAGAAGTCAGAGGATGGGGCTAGAGGAGCTGAGGAGTTGAGGGGCGCTCAAGGGGTGCCTTGAGCCACCTGAACCCACTACAGGGCCTGGGCAGCGGGTGAAAAGCTGGAGGACAGAGCCTCCTACCCTCCCCCCGCGGTCCTGCGGGCGCGCCTCCCCCAAGCCCTTGGTGGAAGGGCCTGCGCTAACCCTTGCTTGTCCCCCGCTCTCTTTCCCCCGGCGCCCCAGGTTAAAATCTGGTTCCAGAACCGGCGCATGAAGTGGCGGAACTCCAAGGAGCGCGAGCTCCTGTCTAGCGGGGGCTGCCGAGAGCAGACCCTTCCCACCAAACTCAATCCGCACCCGGACCTCAGCGACGTGGGCCAAAAGGGCCCGGGGGATGACGAGGAGGAAGACGAGGGCCCGGGCAGCCCCCGCCACCGCCTGGTCTATCACGCATCCCCCGACCCTCGGCACCTGCGGGATTTGCGGCTGGAAGGGCCGCTGCCCGCCTCCCCCGCGCACTCGAGCAGCCCCGGCAAGCCTTCGGACTTCTCCGACTCGGAGGAGGATGAGGAGGGGGAAGAAGAGGAGATCACCGTGTCTTAGAAGCCCTCCAGGGGGCTTGGGTACTGTTGAGAAGTGCTTTGAAATTGAAGAGGCGGGATTCCGTCTGCGCGTCCGCTTAGTTTTGGTTGCCCAGACTCTGCCGCTCCCCTTTGCAAAACCGTCACCTGGTCAGGGGAGCCCCATCCTCTTTCATTGCCCAAGGTGGTGTTTTTCTTTCCCACCCCACCTCACAACAGTGAGTGAAACTTAGATCTTGGTCCCAGCCTTAACTTTTCCACCAGAGCTCCACCAAGTCTCTTGCTTGGTACAAGCGATTTTAAACACAGCGGGGTGTTCCCACCAATAGCCTGGGTTTGTGAGCAGGCTCCTCAGGTTTTTAGCAGCGACAACTCAATAAAGGAGGAAACTCTTAATGGCAAAGGAAAGGGAGTTAGGAGTCACAACATCCCAAGCATATAACTCCAAGACCTCTGACTTCCTAGATGCCTCCACCTCCCTAGCTTAGGCTGGAGAGTCTCCTACCCAGATGACTCTGGTAACCCAGTCTTTCCATAGCAGCTTCCTCAAAAATCTCAAACATTTTTTTTTTTAAGTACACACACACACCCCTCCCAGTCTAAGGCACAACATAAAACTTGAGTCTCTTCTGTCAGATTCCCAATGCCCTCTGGGCAAAGAAGTGAGTTATTGAGGGATAAGTCTGTCTCTATTTCTGTATGTATGTTTTAAAGCTTTTACTTTATAATTTCTGTATCCATACTATATGCACCAAGCACTCTTTTATTATTTCTGGGGAGATTTCACTGACCTGCAAGGCTCTTGAGCACTGGGCATGATGTGAGCAGAGAAAGAACCTTCAAGCCTCATGGATTTGATTTTTTTTTTTTTTTACTGAACTTTGCTGTCTTTGCACAGCTTTTATGAACTGTACACTATTTTGTACACAGGTGTTGTATGGATATTTTATACCAATGTTATTGTGAATGACTATAAAGGCCTAATTAGACTTTCTTCTCTTTCTTATTGCAACGACTTTTAAACTTTAAAAATGTAGCTGTTTAATTGCATAACTTATAAAGAAATACTTATTTTGTATTTTACCATGTACAGATTTTTATATATGTATATATGTACCAAATAAACAGATGCAAAATAAAAAGTAGAATGGACACAGTGATCAAGTGATCTCATTAATTCAGAGTCTCAGAGCTGAAAGGGATGGAGCTTCTAGTCCAAGTGCTACTGGAATTTATAGAAGGTAAGCTATTATTCAAGAGGGGATGACAATGTCTAAAGCCACCCAGCTGCTTAGTGGCCAAGCTGGAACTAGAACCCATCTCTGACTCTTGGGCCAGTGATTTTTCTGCTTGCCTGGAACATAAATAACCATAATTGCTAGGGTGACAAGTAAATTAGCCCCAGTAAAGTGGTACAAACAAGTTATGTCTGCAGCAATCCTCCTCTTTTCTAAGGACTGAAATGATGGACTAAAAGAAATCAGTGAAAGGCAGTTTAAATGGTTCAAGCTTATAATGCTTTTCCTTTCTGTCCTAGAAGGCTTTTATAATTCCTAGTCCCCCCATTACTCACAAGAGTTTCTGCCGTACCAGGGAAGCCCAAAGTTGTTCCTGACTTTTGTGTATAAACTGATTTTCTTAGCAACTTCATCTACAGCCATGACTTGGGAGCCCAGATACAGACTCTGTGTTGCCCAAGTGAAACTTAAATTTCTTTAAAGACAAGCTTTCAACAGAAACAATTCATTTAACTATTAACTTAGCTGTAAAGAACATCGGGTAGAACACTGGTAATGGTTTTTGTGTGCTTTAAGAGATTGGTCTCTTAGCCATAAAGACCCACATTTCTTTGTTACCCTAAGCCATTTCCCAACAGTGAGGGAGGAAAAAGTTGCTAAGCTTAAATTTCTGTAGTTTGTATCATATTTAAAGTTTAAATTTTTCTATTCTCAGTGTAATTCGCTTTCCAAAGAACACAAGGCCTCTCTCCAGATAAGATTCTGATATCCTCACCTGTTGGGCCTTTTCCTAACACTGGTAATCCCTATTTTCAATATTGTTTAGACATGATCCTGGGAACTTGAAAAAAATTCCTCATTGTCGTAATTGTCTTAATCCAGGAAACATGCCACATCGTCCCCTCAAAATACATGAAAGTACTTACTTAGCATGGCTTTCTGTACATGGTAAGCATATGACCTTTAAGACAAGAAACTTTGCTGTGAGTGATTGAGGCGGTTTTCTCCTTCCTCCTGCTGCCGCCTGGACATCAAGAGATGAGATCCTGAGCAGAAGCAGCCCACTTTTCCCTCCCTGCTGGCCCAAGCCCATATCTCTAACTTACAGTCAAGAACTATTTCCAGGCCTGGGGATGGATGTGTGTACATTTGGAGTCAAAGTCCTTCAGAGGCATGTTTACGTCCATTGCAGCGTTACTCACAATAGCCACGAGGTAGTCCCATTCACACGATTCATAATAGCTTCTGCAACCCGACTGTCTATGGATGGATGAATGAATAAAGGAAATGTGGCATATACACACAATGGATTATTTTTCTGCTTTACCGAAAGAAATCCTGTCACATGCTCAACATGAATGAGCCTTGAAGAAATTATGCTAAGTGAAATGAGCTGACAACAAAAAGACAAATACTATATGATTCCACTTAAGCTAGGTATCTAACACAGTCCAATTAATAAAAACAGAAAGGATTGTGGTTGCCAAGGCCTAGGACGAAGGAAAATGGAGTTGTGCCATGGACACAATTTCCGTTTCACAAGATGAAAAGTCCTAGAGATTTGTCAGGCAGCCCTGTGCATGTGGCAATGTGAATGTGAATGGCAGTGAATGGCAAATGATTAAGATGGAAAATTTTATATGTGTTTTTTTTAAAATTTCAATTAAAAATATTTTAAGTAAATTAGAAAAGTAACTTAGAAGAGTTTAAAATCCAGCAATGGTCAAAAGTACGACCAAATGAAAAAAAACTGTGGTAAGCCATAGTATCATAATACAATGTAGACTTCAAAGCAAGAAGCATCATACGATATACATCAAGTTTTTCTAAATTAAGAAAAGTTAACGGGGCACCTGGCTATTTCAGTCAGTAGAGCATGCAACTCTTGATCTCTGGGGTTATGAGTTCAAGCCCCGTGTTGGGGGTGGCGTTTATGTGAGAAAAAAAAGAGAGAGAGACCTTTCTCTTTTCCAGCTGGCATCAGGGAGAGTACAGGAAAGAGGAAAAAGGTTTCTGCCGTACCAGAAACCCTTAAAAAAAAGCAAAAGAATTTTGCAGAGTTGAATATCAACCATTTGAAAAAGAAGTTTGCCCTAAAGATGCTTCGAAAGACAAGGAGGGAGCTTATCTATGAAAAAGTTAAGCACTGGGGTACCTGGGTGGCTCAGTTGGTTTAGCGTCTGCCTTCAGCTGGGGTCGTGGTCCCAGGGTCCTGGGCTCGAGGCCCACACCGGGCTCCCTGCTCAATGTGGAATCTGCTTCTCCTTCTCCCTCTGCCCTTCTCCCTGCTGGTGCTCTCTCAGGCTCCCTCTGTGTCAAATAAACAAATAAAATATTAAAAAAAGAAAAAGAAAAAGCTAAGCATTACCAGAAGGAATATAAGCAGATGCTCATAACTGAAATTTGAATGGGTAGGATGGCATGAAAAGCTGGCAACCTCTACGTACCTACGGAACCCAAATTGGCATTTACCATCAGGATCAGAGCTAAGAGGTCTGAAAGGAGTTGGAGCTTCTTCACCTTTGCCGGATCAACATTTGTTAGGCTCACCAAGGCTTTAGTTAACATGCTAAGGATTGTGGAGCCACATAAAGCATGAGGCGACCCAGCCCTGAAGTCAGTGAATGAATTGATCCACAGGCCTGGTTATGGCAATATCAATAAGAAGAGAGCATGTTGTTTGCTCGATCTCTTGGTAAACATGGCATCATCTGCTTGGAGGATCTAATTCACCAGATCTACACTGTTGGAAAACATGTCAAAGAGGCAAACAGCCTCTTATGGCCATTCAGATGATCTCCACATGGCAGTATGAAGAAAAACATCGACCATTTTGTAGAAGGCAGAGTCTGGCAACAGGGAAGACCAGATTAATAGGCTTATGAGAAGGATGAGCTAAGGTATCCACCATGATTATTTTTGTGGTCGGGTCAGTTAGTAAACAACTACCTTCAAGCTGGGGAAAAAAGAAAAGAAAAGAGAGGAAGAAAAGAGAAAGAGTGAGAGAGAAAAAAAGAAAAAATAAAAAGAGAGAAGTTAAGAAAACCCCGAAAAAGAAAAACTACTCTGTAGATTTTTTTTTAAAAAGTGTACACTATTCCCCAATATTCAGAAAGCTTTGCATCTTGAGAACTATACATGCTACATTTGGGCTCATTTTCATGTCTCTTTTAGTGTCACAAACATGACAATCATGTCCATTTTGTATACTGTTCCCTAGTGACATGCACAGTCACTACAACATATTTGGTGTTTGATTTGTGTTGAGTGAATAAAGAAATTAAAACGAGAGACAGAGACATGAATAAATTTCCAACATTTAGACTTTTATTTGAAAGCTCAACTTTTATTATTGAGACAACAGTGTTTTTTTCAAATGAAAGGCTCACTTCATTTTTGAGAAAATATCTAGGAGATACTATTGTTCCTCATTCTTTCAAGTTAAAACGGGGTTCTGTGAAAAATGTGGCTAGTTCAAACAACTGCACAAGTGCTGGTCCTGGAAAAAATAATCACACAGAAGTGCTTTAGGCACACTTCTCATTTCATCCTGTACAATATTAAATGATCATATATTTTATACCTAAGTGTTAGAATTTAATGACAATAATTTCTCCTGCCCCATCACTTATTTTTTTTTTTACAAAACTTTATTTATTTGAGAGAGAGAGAGAAAGTAAGAGTGAGAGAGCACAAGCAAGGGGGAGAGTCAGAGGGAGAAGCAGACTCCCCACTGAGCAGGAATTTCAACCTGGGATTCCATCCCAGAACCCTGGATTCATGATGATCTGAGCTGAAGGTAGTCAGAGCTTAACTGACTGAGCCACACAAGTGCCCCCCCATCACTTATTCTTAAGTGAAACTGACCCTCTCTAGGAGGAGGCAGTTAGAGAAGGTAGTGACCACTAGAATAGTTTAGCCCCATTTCCTTGATTTATGCTAAGAACTACGCTAAGGATTTCTGCCAGCAGTTTTTTTTTTTTTTTTTAAGATTTTATTTATTTGACAGAGAGAAACACAGCCAGAGAGGGAACACAAGCAGGGGGAGTGAGAGAGAGAGAAGCAGACTTCCTGCCGAGCAGGGAGCCCGATGTGGGACTCGATCCCGGGTCTCCGGGATCATGACCTGAGCTGAAGGCAGTTGCTTAGCCAACTGAGCCACCCAGGCGCCCCTTCTGCCAGCAGTTTTACCAACAATTGCTTTTGCACAATCAATAAGCATGGCAATATAATTGTTCCAGGATAAAGCAAGAGATTCAAAAAGGCATTCGACCCTTGAAATATTTCAGCAACCCTTGTTCATTAGCAAGAAGGCAGATGACTTTGTTGATGAATCATTGTTCTGACTACTAGACAAATAGAAGCAGAAAACAAAGTCCAGGTGCTTCTGTAGATTCAACTCTTTTCTAAGAAAAGTACAATTTTGCATATGGTTTGGATGAGTTACTCTGTCATTGGAAAGTGGCACTGTCGTGCTTTCTTTTACTTCCTTTTCACCCAATGGTGCCAAGTGGACAGGGTTTTAATTAGCCTCTGGTAGTGGGTGTACTTCCTTAGGTGATGGAATGTGCTAACTTACTCTGTAGGAGTTTTAGTGGCCTTCTCATCTCTAGTCTGAAAGGTTGGAACAAATACCTTCTAGTTCTTAAAGAGTGCATCACAAGCATGTTTTAAAAATTCAGTTCCTTTCTTTACACTCTGAATGGTTGATTTCAAAACAATAGCTCTTGGATTCCACTGGAATTATGATGCTATCCTAAAGTGGTCTGTTGGGTAAGAACACAAAAGTAAATTACTGACATCCAAAATCTCAGGGGAGAAATAACTTCTTCTTTTTTTATTTTTATTTTTATTTATTTGACACAGAGAGAGATCACAAGTAGGCAGAGAGAGAGGAGGGCAAGGAAGCAGGCTCCCTGCTGAGCAGAGAGCCCCATGCGGGCCTGGATCCCAGGACCCTGAGATCATGACCTGAGCTGAAGGCAGAGGATTTAACGCACTGAGCCACCCAGGTGCCCAAGAAACAACTTCTGATAGATTTTCTTTCTTATTTATAGTTGCATCTATTTTGGGGAATTTCTTTTGCGGAGTATAGTCCTCCCTTCTGCAAGTCAGAGAAATCCCTGATATGTCACTGTCCCTGTTTCAGCACCTTCGGAACTAGACAGTGCGGCCGAGAGCTGAACAAGGGAAAGTTCTAGACTTGCGTTTTGGCATGACTCTAGGAAAACCTGGGATTTCAGCACAACAATTTATTGGAAGATAATGAGGTTACTGATGTTACAGCAACTATAACTGAAGAAAGTAAGAGCAAAGTAGAAGTACTGAGGAGAAAAAAACAGTTAAACACTACAAATGCACATAGACTATTTTTTAAAGATTTTATTTATTTATTTGAATGAGAGCAAGAACGAAAGAGAAAGCATGAGCAACAGGGAGAAGCAGAGAGTGAAGAAGAATCTCTGCTGAGCAAGGAGCCATATGTGGTTAATCCCAGGACCCTGGGATCATGACCTGAGCCAAAGGCAGAGGCTTTAACCTCCAGGTGCCCTATCTTAGAATATTCTTAGAAACACAGACTCTAGGGGCGCCTGGGTGGCTCAGTTGGTTGGGCGACTGCCTTCGGCTCAGGTCATGATCCTGGAGACCCAGGATTGAGCCCCGCGTCGGGCTCCCTGCTCAGGGGGGTCCTGCTTCTCCCTCTCTCACTCCCCCTGCTTGTGTTCCCTCTCTGGCTGTGTTTCTCTCTGTCAAATAAATAAAATCTAAAAAAAAAAAAAAAGAAAAGAAACACAGACTCTAAGCACAAACTCCCTTAGCCAGCAGAAGGAGACACCATGGCACATGTAACCTCTGGAGAGTCCCAGTGCACAGTTACGGTAGGGTTTTGGGGACTCCCAAAGTTCCGCAGATCACACTTTGAGAACCACTTACTTAAACATATAAAATGCTTTGTGAGAGGACAGATGGCAGAAAACTATCAGGCCAAGTTCCTACTGCCCCAGAGCCTGCTTCCTCCTCTCTCTCTCTCTCTCTCTCTCTCTCTCTCTGCTTGCCTCTCTGCCTACTTGTGATCTCTTTCTCTGTCAGATAAATAAATAAAATCTTTAAAAAACAAACTTACCAGGGCACCTGGGTGGCTCAGTTGGTTAAGCGACTGCTTTCGGCTCAGGTCATGATCCTGGAGACCTGGGATCGAGCCCCGCATCCGGCTCCCTGCTCGGCGGGAGGCCTGCTTCTCCCTCTCTGGCTCCCCCTGCTTGTGTTCCCTCTCTCGCTGTGTTTCTCTCTGTCAAATAAATAAATAAAATCTTAAAGAAAAAAAAAAAAACAAAAGAAAAAAACCAAAAAACAAAATTACCTATGGCCACACCCAGGCTTTCCACACATCCTCCTTTGTCATCTCTTCTCTTCCCTGAAGGAGCCCCTTCTCCACCTGTATGCAGCCCATCTTCCTCACTTTAGATTTATTTATTTATTTATTTATTTATTTATTTATTTAAATTTTATTTGAGAGAGAGAGAGGGAGGAAGCTAGTGAGTGGGAGGAGGGGCAGAGATAAGGGAGAAAGAAACCCAAGCAGATTCCCCGCTGTTGGGGAGCCTAGACAGGGGTGGGGAGTGCAAATCTCATGACACTGAGATCATGACCTGAGCAAAACCAAGTCAGATTCTTAACTGCCTGCACCACCCAGGTACCCCTCTATGAGCATTTAAACATGATCAAGTCTATCCTTTCCCCCAAACATACCCTGAAACATCTCTTTCCCCTGTTTCCTCTCACTATTGCTACATGTCTCTCAGTTCCTAGGGCCAACTGAGCCTCTTTCTGGGATTCTTCACCCTCTGCCTCTCCCTTCACTTTTTTTTGGGGGGGGGTAAAGATTTTATTTACTTATTTGATAGATAGAGAGCACAAGTAGGGGGAGAAGCAGGCATAGGGAGAGAGAGAAGTAAGCTCCCCACTGAGCAGGAATCCTGATGCGGGACTCAATCCCAGGACCCTGAGAACATGACCTGAGCTGAAGGCAGTTGCCTAACTGACTGAGCCACCCAACTGCCCCTCCCTTAACTGTCAATGTTCCTCGAAGGTTCTATCCTTACCCCTTGTTCCTTTTTCTTGTACAGGCTTCTTCCTCTCTGGTCCCAGCTATCCTCTGTCTGAGCACGAGTCCCAATCTCAAAGATCTCTCTCCTCAGCTCCAGACCTAGACAGTCAGCAGGGTTTAGCTATTTGGCCTTCCCAAGAAGTTGTTAAATTCTACAAGCCCAGGGCTAAGTGCTATGTCCTCTAGTTCCAGCACTCCATTCAAACAAAATGAAGTAAAACAAATCACTCCTGCCCCTAACTTCATGAAAGCCTTCATCTCTCTTGCTCAAAAGACGTGCTCAAGGGCGCCTGGGTGGCTCAGTGGGTTAAGCCTCTGCCTTTGGCTCAGGTCATGATCTCAGGGTCCTGGGATCGAAGCCCACATCGGGCTCTCTGCTCAGCAGGGAGCCTGTTTCCTCCTCTCTCTCCGCCTGCCTCTCTGCCTACTTGTGATCTTTCTCTCTGTGAAATAAATAAAGAAAATCTTAAAAAAAAAAAAAAAGACGCTAGAAAACAGAAATGCTTTTCTTGACACCTCCCTTCCATCCAGCCGATACAAACAATCAACCACTAAGGCCTGTCCTTTATTAAACCCTCAATCAATTTTCTACTCTTCTTTTTTATTCTGAGTGCTACTATCTAAAAGAAAAGCTTTATTATTATTATTTTTATTTTTATGTGCTAGATGCAGACTGGCATTTTGGATATATCATATCCTTCAATCTACACTATGACTTTTTAATCCCATATTACAGATAAGGAAACAGACTCCTAGATCTTCCCATTTATCCCCTTTCCCCAGCACTGAGAGCATCAAGGAAGGCTACTTGGAGAAATTTGACCAGAGCCTTGAGGGATGGTTACGGTTTTTTTATGGGATAGGAAGAAAAAACCATATACCATACTGGTTAAAGATTCCTCCAGTGGGAGGAATGTTTCTGGAATGTGTTTGTGGATATTGATGTTGTAAGGAGATATTTCTGCTTAGAGGCAATGAGTTAAAACAAGCAGCCACTAGCAAAACATTTCCAAGATGCCTCTTCCCACTTCTTAATATAAAAGACTAAGAACAATGGCTACGGAGCCCCACTGTGCTGGGCACACCCCTAAAACTCTCATCTATTTTGATGTGACCTTTGCTACAACAGTTTGGGAGTACCGATATCTGCATGTGATAGAATGGGAAACTGAGGGGCGCCTGGGTGGCTCAGTTGGTTGAGCGACTGCCTTGGGCTCAGGTCATGGTCTCGGAGACCGGGGATGGGCCCCCCCCATCAGGCTGCCTGCTCTGCGGGAGGCCTGCTTCTCCCTCTCTCACTCCCCCTGCTTGTGTTCCCTCTCTGGCTGTGTTTCTCTCTGTCAAATAAATAAATAAAATCTTAAAAAAAAAAAGAATGGGAAACTGAGGCTGAGTCACTTCCCCCCCATCTATCCAGATGGCAGAGATTCAAGCACATTCTCTTTTCACTAAGGGCAGAGGCACCATAGACCCCAAATCTCCATCCCTTCCCCCACCCAACTACCAACTATAGCCTCTACCAGCGGCCCTTTTGGTAGATACTTACTCCTTTTCCTTTAAAAATGTCTTTAGTTGGAGCCTCACTATATGAATTTGGACACTATTTACTAACCATGGAAGTGGTTTTCTTGGCAAAGACCTACCTATGTCTGTGAGCTTTATATTCTTCAGGAAGAAAAAAATTTTAATCCTTGATTTTAAATTGATGGCTTAACTTTAAAAGAAAAAAAAAAAAGAAAAAGACTTTTTGGTGCTGGGTGCAAAAACAAGCCCGATTAAATGCAGCATGGAATCCCAGATGGCCTCTTGCAACAGAAAAAGGACATTAGGTAAAAACCAAGGCAATCAGAATAAAGCATTGACTTTAGTTAATAATAATGCATTGATATTGGTTTATGAATTGTGACAAATGTACTGCAGAAAGGTAAGGTGGCAACAGTAGGGAGAGGAGTGCCCAGCATAGGGGAACTCCGTACCATTTTCTGTAGCTTTTTCTGTAAATCTAAAATAATCCCAAATAATACTTTTATTAAAAAAAATCCAAATCTGTTTGCATAGATGTGTTGGTAAGGAGAAAACATGACCACATTCTGTATAGTTTAAATGGCAAAAATACTGTCTGAACAGAGAGCTTATGAAAAGGGAAAGTGGAGTTTTAATTCATTCTTTGGTTTCCAGAGCAACAAAAGAGTGCACTCCCCCCCACCTCCGTGGGGCTGATGATTCTATTATTTAACCCACTCATCCTTACTCCCCTCTACCACCCCCCACCACCAGGATAATGCCTCCTGGAATTCTTTTTGGCACAAACATCTTGTTTCAGTACCATGTTTAGACTGCGATGGAAAGAGGATTACTTACACCACATAGGCAACCTAACGTGAAAGGACAGGCCACCCCCCACACTTTCCTCAACTTTTCTGTAAATACCACACCCCAGCAATCACTAACAAACTAAGCAAAGCAGATCAAGGGGTGAGAGAGCTGAGTTTTTGCTGTTCTTAGCAAAAAGTTTCATTTCAGATAACAGCTGTCACTAAACTCCTCATTCTTGAATCAAAAGGACTTTTTTACTGGGATAGATGATTAAGTAGTGCTAAGGTTTGTATGCCAAGAAAACTCGCCTTTTAAAGCTGTAGCAAGGGGGGAAATGACCAGGAACAAAGAATAATCATTGACAGGGCCTTGGATGGACCTATTTACAGAGACCTGTTTTATGTCTAAGTATTTGAGAATGTAGGTTCTCATACAAAGTTTCCTTGCCCCAATAATTAATAACCCCTCACCTTTGTTCAGAGCTTTAAAATTTTACCTTTCATTGTCTCATTTGATTTTTATAACAACGCCATAAGATAATGAGGGCAGGATTCATTTTTCCAGTGGTTGATTGATTTCCCCAAGCTGGTGTAGCCTGTAAATACTAAGGGTGGTACCTGAACGAAGGTTTCTGAACCATCAGTCAGGGCCCTTCCATTTCACAAGCATTTATTTATTGAGTGCCTCCTCTGTGTCTAGATCTCTGGTTGTTCCTGAGGATAGAGCCGTACCTGAAATAAACTCAGATCTTGTTCTCCAAGAGTCTTCACCGAGTTAGTGAACAGATGCATATACAATTACAGATTGTGATAAAGGACACTGGGGAAATAGGGAGCAAAGCCACCCAGACAAAAGTCTCTTTAAGGAGGTGACATTTTAGCAGAGACGCGAAGGAAGCAGTGTGGCCTGTATTGTGGAAAGAATGATCCAGACTTCTTGCTGGTAAGGAACTCAGAAGCAGCATGTGGGTAAAGAGAAGGATAGAAGGGATCAAAGTGGAGTCGGGGAGATGGGTGAAGAGGGAATCCCTCAGACCTTTATGGGCTCAATAAGGGGCTTAAATTTCATTCCACTCACGTCAGGAAAGTACGGATTAAGTATGGATTGATGTGAACTACATGTGGGTTTTTAAAACACTGTCCTGAACACTAGGTGAAGAATGGACTGAAGACTGATCTCGTTCTATCTATAGGCCTATAGGCAAGAGTGGAAGCAGAATGATCAATTGGCATTAGTCGGGAATTATGGTGGCCTGGACCAGGGGAGTGCAGTGAGAGTAGAAGGAGATTGAAGGCTAAAGGGAGAATCAACAAGTTGTAGGAGAAGATTAAATGTGGGAGGGGAGGGAGCTGGCACAATGTGTTGTTCATTAAAATCCAGCCACAGACCATATATGGATTCATTTCTGAAAAAGAGAACACATCCGTTGGGGTTTTTTGTTTTTTGTTTTTTGTTTTTTAAAGGTTTTATTTATTTATTTGACAGACAGAAACACAGCAAGAGAGGGAACACAAGCAGGGGGAGTGAGAGAGGGAGAAGCAGGCCTCCCGCCAAGCAGGCAGCCTGATGTGGTGCCAATTCTGGGACTCCAGGATCATAACCTAAGCAGAAGGTGATGCTTAATGACTGAGCCACCCTCCCAGAATACAGTTGTTAATAAATATCCTAAAGAATATGTAACTTGAGTTGGTAAATCAATTTTGGTGTAAGACAGAGAAAAATCTCAAATGACAACAGTTCACAAAAATATGCATATTTCTCTCCCATAGACAAGTATGGTGCTAGAATGGTGGCTCATAACTCATCAGCACCTTAGGCCTTCTGGATCTTTCTGTCTTCCTCAATACCCCATTCCCATTCTGGGGTCTGTGACACTGTGACTTATAATAAGAAATATGTATTTGGTTTCTGGCACAGAACTCCTAAAATCTTTGGAATTTCCTGAGTGATTGGGATGGCAAAAGCCTTTACATTAATGAGGTGACTTTTGGAAAGCACCTGAGGACAAGGCCTGGTTGCTCAGGGAGCCCACCACATGGTCAGAGGTTTGGAACTTTCAGTCCTACCCCCACCTCTGGGCAGGGTTGAGAGGCTGGAGATCGAGTTCAATTTCCAATGATTTGATCTGTTGTTTTTACATAATGAAGCCTCTATAAAACTCCAGAAGGTTGGGGTTTGGAGAACTACTGGGGTGGTGAACACGTGGAATTTGGGGAGAGGGGTGAACTCAGAGCGCCCCCACATACTTCACCCTATGCATCTCTTCCACCTGGCTGTTGTTGTGTTATACCCTTTGCTAATCCACAGATAGTACGGTAAGTAAACTGGTCTCCCGAGTTCTGGGAGCCATTCTAACAAATTAATGGAACCCAAGGAGGGGGCTGTGGGAGACTCCAGCTTACAGCCAGTCAATCAGAAGCCCGGGTAACAGCCTGGACCTGTGGTTGGCCTGGGGAGCAGGCATAGTCTCATGGGACACAGCCCTTTACCTGTGGGAAGTGAGGCCACCTCCAGGTACATAGGATCAGAATTGAGCTGAATGATAGGACACCCAGCTAGTGGCTTGGGTGTGGGGAAAAAAGTCACAGATGGCTTGGTGTGGAGAAAAACCCACCCATTTCAGATCAATGGAGAGAAGACATGCACTTTGGAAAAGCATGTTGGGACAACTGGCTCTCCAAAATTGTGCCTACTTTTGACCCTTGGCATTATAGGCAAAAATTTATTCCAAAAGAATTGAAAACCTGAAAACCCAAATGTGAAATGCAAAAGTTTCAAATAATTAGGAAAATATATGTGGTAGATGCACAAAGATTTAGTACACGTCTAAAACCACAGATAGGATATACACCCAATTTTTACCCCAAAAGCAGCAGACAGGGAAGTGTGAAGCTGGGCAGAGAGCATGTAGAAGATTTGAATTCTGTCATTTTTTAAACTCCAAAGGACATTTGACAGTGTTAACATTATATATTCTAAGTGATAACGATGAAGTTTATCATGCTATTCTCTGAACTATGTGTTAATATATCAAAACATTTCTCTGTGCCAAAAAATTTAATAGGAGAAGAGGAAGTGGAATAAAACTGTAGGGCAGTGTCTTAGTTTGTTTAGACTGTCGTAACAAAATATCATGGACTGGATTTACGCGGGGCTAGCTTCTAAACAATAGGAATGTTTTCTCACAGTTCTGGAGGCCGGAAGTCTGAGATGAAGGCACTTGTGGTTGTGTCTGATGAAGTCTACTTTCAGGTACAGAAACAGCTGTTTTCTCCGTGAAGAAGACAGTTTCCTCACATGGAGGAGGTAGCAAGGGAGCTTCCCAAGACTTTTACCATCAGGGCAGTAATCCCATTCAGGAGGGCCCCACCCTCCTGACGTAATTCCCCACAAAGGTCCCACCTCCAAATAGCATCACACTGGGGTTAGTTTTCAATATATGAATTTGGTGGGGCCAGGGAAGCTGGACACACAGTCGGTAGTCTATAGACATACAGACTATAGCAGCCACGTTTTAAAGAAATGAAACAGCATAACCCAGCACAGAATTGATTAGATTATCTCAGTGTAAATCCCATGAGTAATGTTTTAGGGATTGCCTAGTTCAAATGCATAACATGTGTGTTGGTGTGTGACTGCGTGCACTCAGGCTCACGTATGAGACAGTGTGTGCTTACACGGTAGGGGTGTGTGCACGGAGCTGCTTCATAAGAAGTGTTTCTTAGGGTCACAGTCAAAGAAATCTGAAAGCCACGGTGGGCGAGCATAGACAAGTTTTCAAGCTGGTGGACTATGAGAGGAAGCAGAGCAATGGAAAGTAGCTGCAAGGTATGTGTGTTCAACAAGGGAGATTTTGATTTTTTTTTTTCTCCCTCTGTATTGTAAGTCTGTAGATTCTGGATCATATTTGTGGGCTAATGGAGGAGAAGTCAACAGAGAAGCAGAATTTGAGGTTGGAGTGGTGGGTGGGAGTAAGCGTGCGAGCGGGCTGTGCTGGGCACGGATTACACACACAGGGAAGTGTGTGTGTGAGAGGGAGAGAGAGAGAGAGAGATAGAGAGATAGAAAGAGAGTATGGGGGAGGCTGCAGAGGAGGACACTCCAGCTTCCAGTGCCCTGCACCCCATGCCAGGGCGGGAGTCCGTGTGATGTGACAAGGCAGTGGAACCGAACAGGCTGCCCAACAGGAAAGCAGGACAACACTCTGACAGCAGGTGCTTTTGGAGTTCAGGAAAGACGGAGGTGAAAGTGATCTAGGTGATGAGCCTTCTCAGGTTTCAAGGGGTGGACTCAGGGATAGATGCTAAATGGGGCAGGGAACAAAGGGGCATTGGGGAAATGGGATTCGATTCGCTGAGGAGGGGAAGTGGGGAGAAAAGGCAGGTGTTCTGGTAAAGGGGAAGAGAGGAAGGACAGGCACAGGCCTTTACATTCCAGTCTGCGTGCAAGCTGGGGCGCCAAGTGGATGCTCCCTTACTCAAGGTCAACTTACAGATAGAGTAATAACATCTAAAACCCTCTGATTGCTTACTAGGTACTACTCTACAAACCATACATTTATTTCCTAATTTATTCATCATAACAACCTTATCTGGTATGTTTTACACTTATTTTACATTTACAGAGAGTGAATCTGAGATACAAAGTGTTAAGGAACTTGCTGGAATAGGGCAGCTGTGTGGCTCAGGCAGTTAAGCTGCCTTTGGCTGGGGTCATGATCTCAGTGTCAGGGAATCAAGCCCCAGGTACCCTGCTCACTGGGGAGGCTGCTTCTTCCACTCCCTCTGCTGCTCCCCTTGCTTGTGCTCTCCTCTCTCTGTTAAATAAGTAAATAAATAACCTTTAAAAAAAAGAAAAGAAAAAAGAAAGGAAAGAAACTTGCTGGAGGTCACAAAACTAGCAAGTGGTAAAGCAGAGCTTCAAACCTGAGCAACCCTGTCCCGGAGGTCATGCCCTTAATTTAACCATGACTAGCCTCTACCGCCTCCCATGGTTAGCTGCTCGATGGTAGATGGCACATAGTAATTCCAGACATGACTGGTCAACAAAAAGAAAGGCATGATTTGGAAAATAGCATCTTTATCTTATAGTGCCTCAAACGTTTGCTCTTTGGTCTGAATTACACCCACAAGTCATTACCGAGTACATGCGGTGTGCTAGGCACGCTACTGTTAAGGCATTGCATGTCAAATCTCTGTTAAGCACACTTGCATTTACTGACTGAGAAGAGTAGCAAAACTTCTTTGACCTCGGACTAACTTTTAAGTTAAAACGTATCATCAACAAGGCAATATATTATATGAGAAGACAGATCTTGGTTCACATCTTATCTCTGCCATTTACTGCTGTGTATACTCATGGGTTTTAGACCTCAGTGTTTCCATAATTAAAACGGCAGAACACCGGCAGGGGCCCATGAAAGAGAGAGAAAAATAGATGAGCCTGGTGAATGGCTCTAAATGATCCTATTTTGATCTACCGAACAGCACTGAAGAGGATCACAACTTTCTGCTGAAATAAGAAAAGAAATGAATACAGACCAACAAGTCACCAAGCGGTTCACGTAGGTCGGAAAGGCCTGTGGTCAAACGCCATGGTTGCTTCATCGGAGGACAATGCCTGAACCTTGAGTTCCCTCACATGGTGTCCGGGCTCTGTAGGTAGATTATTGCATACTAGTAACTATGTTGTAATTTCTTACCACTTTGCATCATGAACCTCCCTCATATTTTAAGGTTGCCTTAGCATGGGGAAAAAAGAGGTTTTCCTCTTAAATTCTTTCCAGTTGTCTGCTTGGTAGTAGAGCCATAATGGCCCCTGATACCACTTACAGCTGCCCCAAGGGTCATCATTCATCTCTTGGCTCGCCACCCCTCAGGACGCTTGGACTCCTCAGTGAGATGCCACCACCGCTCCATGTGATGGAGGAGTGAATGTGGACCATGCTTCGGTGGCTGCCTTGTCAGTAGGAGATTCACAAGCTTTCTGAAGGGTGGAGTCTTGGAAGGGGGAAGGCCTCTCGCTGTCCCTCAAGCGTGACACCCCTACTCTACAGCAGAAGCAGCTGTACTCGTCAGGAGTGTTTTTGGATGCACATCTCACTCACAGTGCCTTAAATGGTAGGAACATTTATTATTTCTATAAAAGAAAATCAGATAGGGGTGCCTGGGTGGTTCAGAGGGTTAAGCCTCTGCCTTCGGCTGAAGTCATGATCTCAGGGTCCTGGGATCGAGTCTCACATCCTGCTCTCCACTTAGTGGGAAGCCTGCTTCCCCTCTCTCTCTGCCTGCCTCTCTGCCTACTTGTAATGTCTCTGTCAAATAAATAAATAAAATCTTAAAAAAGAAAATCAGATATAGGGCATTCTAGTGTTGAGTGAACATCATCAAGGCCCATCTTCTGTTTATCCTCCCACTCAACTTTCCTCAGCATGTTGGCTTTTGCTGTGTTTTTTTTTTCTAAATTGAAAAATGGTTGACATATTAATTTCAGAGGTACAACATCGTGCCTCATCAACGGTGCACATTTTGCGATGCTCACCATTGTAAGTACAGTTAACATCTTTCACCATACGAAGTTACCAAGTTATGACAATATTGACTATATGTCTTAAGTTATACTTTTTCATCCCCTTGACTTATTTATTTTATAACTTATTTTGTAACTGGAAATTTGTACCTTTTAATCCCCTTCACCTAGTTCATCCCTCCCTCCACCTACCTCCTCTTTGACAACCACTAGTTTCTTCCCTATAATTCTGTTCCTATTTTGATGTAGTTATTTTGCTTTTTAGGTTCCGTATGTAAGTGAAATCATGAGCTAATTGTCTTTTCTCTGACTGACTTATTTCATTTAGCATAATGCCCTTGAGGTCTATCCATGTTGTCACGAATGGCAAGATCTCATTCTTTTTATGGCTGAATAATGTTCCATTGGGTGTGTGTTTCACATCTTCTCTATCCATTCATCTATTGATGAACACTTTAGTTGCTTCTATATCTTCAGTATTGTAAATAATGTCCACAATAAACATATGTCTTTCCAAATTAGTATTTTCATTTTCTTCTGGAAAATACCCAGAGTGGAATAACTGGGTCATATGGTATTTCACCTTTTAAGGTTGCCTTAGCATGGGGAAAAAAGAGGTTTTCCTCTTAAATTCTTTCCAGTTGTCTGCTTGGTAGTAGAGCCATAATGGCCCCTGATACTACTTTCCTATACTGTTTTCCACAGTGGTTGTACCAATTTACATTTCCACCCAGAGTGTACAAGTGTTCCTTTTCCTCCACATCCTCACCAATACTTGTTATTTCTTATCTTTTTGGTACTAGCCATTCTGACGGGTGTGAGGTAATATCTCATTGTGGTTTTAATATGCATTTCTCTGGTAATTAGTGATGTTGAACATCTTTTCATGTATCTGTTGGTCATCTGAATGTCTTCTTTTGGAAAAATGCTTATTCATGTCAGCCAAATATATGTTTTTTGGTGTTGAGTTGTATGAATTCTTTGTATATTTTAGATTCTAACCTCTTATCAAATATATCATTTGCAAATGTTTTCTCCCATTTAGTAGGTTGCCTTTTTGTTTTGTTGGTTTTCTTTGCCATGGAAGCTTTTTAGTTTGGCATGGTCCCAATTGTTTAATTTTGCTTCTGTTTCTCCTGCCTCAGGAGACATATCTAGAAAAATATTGCTAAGGCCAACTCTAACAGACTTTTGCCTGTGTTTCCTTTAGGAATTTTATGGTTTCAGGTCTTACATTTAGGTCTTAATCCATTTTGAGTCTATTTTTATATGTGATATAAGAAAGTGGTTCAGGTTCATTTTTTTGCATGAAGTTGTCCAGTTTCCCCACACCATTTGTCGAAGAGGCTGTCTTCCCTGTTGTGTATTCTTATCTCCTTTGCCACAGGTATATGCATGGGTCAGAATTCCTTTTCATGGTGGCAAAATGTCTGCTGCAGCTCCGAAAATCACTTCACAGGACAGCATGCATAACAGCAGCAGGGACGAGGGCAAAGAGAACTTTTCTCTCCTCACATGAATCTCTTTTACCTCAGAGGAAGAGCCTCCAGCTCTTCATTTTGCCTCAGGTCATAATCTCAGGGTGGTGAGACAGAGCCCTCCAATAAGCCCCTCCCCCCATGCACGCTCTCTCAAACAAACAAACAAACAAACAAACAAATAAATAAATAAATGAAATCTTTTGTAAAAACCTCCCTCTTAAAAAAAAAAAGGCCTCTTTCTTCACACATTAATCAGAAAGCTTTTTTTTTAAAAAAGATTTTATTTGAGAGAGACAGAGCACAAGCAGGGGGAGGGGCAAAGGGAGAGGGAGAAGAAGGCTCCCCACAGAGCAGGGAGCCTCACATGGGGCTCCATCTCAGAACCCTGGGATCACAACCTGAGCCAAAGGCAGATGCTCCCCATCCAGGTGCCCCAATCAGAAAGCTTTCTACTGAATTTTTGGAAAACTACTCCTTACCCCTAGGGAATGTTCTTCAGCTCTAGTTGCTTTTCCTTCTGTTTTATATAACAATCCCTCCCTCCACCCGGAAAGGAGGGTAAAGGGAAGGCTTCTGCTTGAGGAGAGGGAGGCAATTGGGCATTCCAGGTCCAGAAAAAGAACTTTGATGTTCTCAATTTTTCTGTAAATTCCAGGAAGCCTGGATGTAGTTTCTGCAAATACAAGTTCACCTCTTCATTGTAGTTTCTGCAAATATAAGTTCACCTCTTCATTGTCTCAGTTCTGTTAAGAAATGTTGAACCAGGGGCGCCTGGGTGGCTCAGTTGGTTAAGCGACTGCCTTCGGCTCAGGTCATGATCCCGTCGACCCGGGATCGAGTCCCACATTGGGCTCCCTGCTTGGCGGGAAGCCTGCTTCTCCCTCTCTCACTCCCACTGCTTGTGTTCCCTCTCTGGCTGTGTTTCTCTCTGTCAAATAAATAAAATCTTTAAAAAAAA